>OY992887.1:49161794-49241794 GCA_963921405.1 Cepaea hortensis | reverse complement strand
CTGTTGGTGATGTGCCAGTATCACATCGATCGTCTTCACTTCCCAAGATATTCCCGGCTACCTGTTTTAGCCTTCCTCGCTTCGACAGCTCAGATCCATTTTTAAAATCTACCCCAATGAGGATTCCAACGCACGACCGTGAGCGTCTTACTACTGTGCTACGGCGGATCCCGATGTTGATGATGATAATGATGATGTTGAGGATGAGCCGAAATCCATTTAACGTGGCTTGTTCGACACTGGAGCCGTTGTGGCTATTGGAAACAAATTCAGTGTCTATTACGGGTTTAACCTGAGCCGATGTGTTAATACGTAAGCAGACTAACAACTGTGCCATCATCTTGCAGACATATAATCCATGTAACAGGCTAGAATACGACCATGTCAGTTATTATATGCAGGAATCCACCAGCATGGTGGAAAAGCAAAGGTAAAATATTGCCTGGAGTTACTGTTACTGTATAGTGTTTCGGCTGTTTTATTTAATATATTTAAACTTTACCTCAAACAGATGCATAACTTGACCTCAAATAGGCACATAACTTGACCTAAAATAGACACATAACTTGACCTCAAATAGGTAATAACCTTACCGTAAATAGATACATAACTTTACCTCAAATAGATACATAACTTTACCTCAAATAGATACATAACTGTACCATTTTGAGAAACCTTGTCTACTCATTTGAGAGATAAAGGCCCCAATCCCTCGGTCACCAGCTCGTTAGCGACTCGCTAAAAACAAGCTGCTTCGTTAAGAAAGACATCTTGTTTAAATTAAGGAGAAGTCACCGATATGTGTGTGTGTAGAGCATACTGGTGTATTCGGTCATACTGAAATAAACTATAGTGTTGAGTAACTCGCGGACAAACAATTAGTAATTTCAGATGGTCTGTTGAGCGCGGATTGCGAACCTGCAATATGGCGACGACTAGTGACGTGAACTTGGCTGTGTTAGCAAGCACAGTATTACTATCAACAACACGGATGGGAATTGACAAACTAATGAAGTCAATGCAAGAAACAAGTGAACACACACAATTGTATGCCATAACAACAAAAATAAAATAATAGTGCATTTTAAAAAGTTAGTTGCATATCCTTTACAAGACGTGGCAGTCAACCCCAGTATATTTTGGCTGTTTGTGATTTCTTGGCAAGTTTCGTTCTGTAGTTTGCCATTGCTATATGGACGAAACAAATCAATACTCGAGAGTTGATGTGGACAATATCACGTCGGCCGCCTTTTTTTCCAAGACATTTCCTGGCACCCACCTTAGGCTAGTAGCCTAGGTCAGTGTTAGAAAAATCGCTTGATAAGAGTTCGAACCAATGATTACCAGACCGGCAGACAAGCGTGCCAGCCACTGTGCTGTCGCGGCCCTCTCAGAGTACTAGCAAACATGCTCCCCGTGGCAATGTGACGTGTACAACGTGCGTCTTTATTGTGGCAATGTGGCGGTGTAAAACATGCATGCTTCCTGTGGCAATGTGACGTGTACAACGTGTATCTTTATTGTGGCAATGTGGCGGTGTAAAACTTGCATGCTTCCTGTGGCAATGTGACGTGTACAACGTGTATCTTTATTGTGGCAATGTGGCGGTGTAAAACATGCATGCTTCCTGTGGCAATGTGACGTGTAAAACATGCACAATTCCTTTGTCTATGTGGGGGTGTAAAACATACATATTTCCTGTGGCAATGTGGCGGTGTAAAACTTGTATGCTTCCTGTGGCAATGTGACGTGTACAACGTGCGTCTTTATTGTGGCAATGTGGCGGTGTAAAACTTGCATGCTTCCCGGGGCAATGTGACGTGTACAACGTGTGTCTTTATTGTGGCAATGTGGCGGTGTAAAACTTGCATGCTTCCTGTGGCAATGTGACGTGTAAAACATGCACAATTCCTTTGTCTATGTGGGGGTGTAAAACATACATATTTCCTGTGGCAATGTGGCGGTGTAAAACTTGTATGCTTCCTGTGGCAATGTGACGTGTACAACGTGCGTCTTTATTGTGGCAATGTGGCGGTGTAAAACTTGCATGCTTCCCGGGGCAATGTGACGTGTACAACGTGCGTCTTTATTGTGGCAATGTGGCGGTGTAAAACTTGCATGCTTCCTGTGGCAATGTGACGTGTAAAACATGCACAATTCCTTTGTCTATGTGGGGGTGTAAAACATACATATTTCCTGTGGCAATGTGGCGGTGTAAAACTTGTATGCTTCCTGTGGCAATGTGTCGTGTACAACGTGCGTCTTTATTGTGGCAATGTGGCGGTGTAAAACTTGCATGCTTCCCGGGGCAATGTGACGTGTACAACGTGCGTCTTTATTGTGGCAATGTGGCGGTGTAAAACTTGCATGCTTCCCGGGGCAATGTGTCGTGTACAACGTGCGTCTTTATTGTGGCAATGTGGCGGTGTAAAACTTGTATGCTTCCTGTGGCAATGTGTCGTGTACAACGTGCGTCTTTATTGTGGCAATGTGGCGGTGTAAAACTTGCATGCTTCCTGTGGCAATGTGTCGTGTACAACGTGCGTCTTTATTGTGGCAATGTGGCGGTGTAAAACTTGCATGCTTCCTGTGGCAATGTGTCGTGTACAACGTGCGTCTTTATTGTGGCAATGTGGCGGTGTAAAACTTGCATGCTTCCTGTGGCAATGTGTCGTGTACAACGTGCGTCTTTATTGTGGCAATGTGGCGGTGTAAAACTTGTATGCTTCCTGTGGCAATGGGGGGGGGGGGGGTGTAAACTTGCATATTTCCTGTGTCTATGTGGGGTGTAAAACATGCACAATTCCTTTGTCTATGTGGGGGTGTAAAACATGCATATTTCCTGTGGCAATGTGGGGGTGTAAACTTTCATATTTCCTGTGTCTATGTGGGGGTGTAAACATGCATATTTCCTTTGTCTATATGGGGGTGTAAAACATGTATATTTCCTGTGGCAATGTGGGGGTGTAAACTTGCATATTTGCTGTGGCAATGTTGGGGTGTAAAACATGCATATTTCCTGTGTCTATATGGGGGTGTAAAATATGCATATTTCCTTTGTCTATGTGGGGGTGTAAAACATGCATATTTCCTTTGTCTATGTGGGGGTGTAAAACATGCATATTTCCTGTGGCAATGTGGGAGTGTAAACAGTGCATAATTCCTGTGGCTTTTATGTTGTCGTTGTAAGAGTGGGACAGGTTCAAGTGAGCATAACGTGAAGGTTGTGTCATGGCTTTCTGGTAAAGAGAGAGGGGGTTGAAAGTGGCTTGCAAGTACAGGAAAGTTCTGGCTTTCAGGTGAAGGTGTGGCTTGTGGGTACAGGAGAAGAGGGACATGGAAAGGGTGATGTGGCTTTCTAGCACAGGGAAGGCGTGGCTTTCATTTATCAGGGGTGTGATTTTCAGGTGACGGCGTGGCTTGCAAGTACGGCACAGGCGTGACTTGCAGGTGACAACGTGGCTTACAGGTAGAGCAAAAGCGTGACTTGTAAATGGTAATATGTATTTCTGGTACATGGGAGGTGTGCATCGTAGGTGGTTTTCAGGTATGAGGTAGGCGTTACCTACAGGTAGGCCTACTGGGTGGCTTGTAGGTAAGGTGTCCATCCCTGGCTCCGATGCTACCAGATTCATTTCCAGTTGGAGGAAAATGTTTTAAAAGCAACGAATGTTATAACATGTTCACGTGGTCCCAAGTAGTGGACGTCTAATCTTCTCGGATAAGTTTGAAGGGGTAATGGAAGCTGTGTATTTACGTTGCGCGTGTTGCAAGTCTCTCGACACCTGGGCATGGCAGAGAGAATGTTAAACATGTCTTGTTTGGGGAAGTATTATTATTATTATTATTACTATTATTATTATTATTATTATTATTATTATTATTATTATTATTATTATTACACAATTTTAAATCCAAATCTACAAAAGAGTATAGTTTCACAGAAAAGGAGACTGTTGATATCATTCTCATACTACCCCCCCCCCTCCCCCCACCCCACAATCCACTTGAAAATATATGTAATCTAAAAGTAATTTACAACGCCGCACATTTCGATACTTGAAATACTCCGAGAAGCAGACGACAACCGCAAATTCATTCGAGAAATGTAATAAACAGTACGTGTGTTTTTACCATATTATGAGGGGGGAGAAACTTGAAAAATAAGTGATATGGGACAAATTTAATTGGGAAATGGACGACATGAAGACATACATATTTATGTCCTTTGACCAAATGGCAGAATAGTCAAACAAGCACAGATCTGATGTGAGACTGGGAGAATTATATGAAATTGCTGGCCGCGATCGTGTACACTAACTAGCATAGCGCATAGCTATAATGGCGGTAGTGATGATGATGATGATGATGATGATGATGATCATGATGATCATGATGATGATGATGATCATCATCATCATCATCATCATGACCATGATGATCATGATGAAGATGATGATGATGATAGTTATGTTGATGATCATGAAGGCGGTAATGGTGAAGATGATGATGATAATAATGGTAATGATGATGGTGGTAGTAATTATGATCATCACGATCGTATGGTATGCTGGTAAGTCTGATGATTCCTTTACCTGGTCGAACGAACACAGTGGTGTTTGCTAGTTTCGGGGTATTCCGTCTGAGAGGAATGCTTTGTAGATTTATGATAATATCCATGTTGGCTTCTGAGTCCATCCTGAGACAATTCATATAGAAGACGACGCCCTGCAGATCAAATAAGCCACGGGATAATGCAGTATAATTATACTTGAATGTAGCATATGTTTTGCCATTTAGGGGTATATAATTGTTTTCCTCCCTGACAGTAGTCGCATGAAAACACTTTTGTTCTAGTTATTACTTTAACGCACTTTATCCCGGTAGAGAACACATGAAAACAAAATATATCCGGGAAGCTCGACATAAAGGGTGGATACAAACGGATAGACACAACAGATAGGCACAAACAGACAGACACAAACAGATAGACACAAACAGATAGACACAAACAGATAGGCACAAACAGGTAGACACTAAGAAATATACACAAACAGATAGACACAAACATGCAAACAGATAGGCACAAACATACAAACAGATAAGCACAAACAGATAGACACAAACAGGTAGACACTAACAAATATACACAAACAGATAGACACAAACAGTAGACACTAACAAATATACACAAACAGATAGACACAAACATACAAGCAGATAGGCACAAACATACAAACAGATAAGCACAAACAGATAGACACAAATAAACAAACAGATAGACACAAACATACAAGCAGATAGGCACAAACATACAAACAGATAAGCACAAACAGATAGACACAAATAAACAAACAGATAGACACAAACATACAAATAGATAGGCATACACAGATAGGCACAAACATACAAACAGATAGGTACAAATATACAAACAGATAGGCACAAACAGATAGACACAAACATGCAAACAGATAGGCACAAACATGCAAACAGATAGGCACAAACATGCAGATAGGCACAAACATACAAACAGATAGAAACAAACATACAATCAGATACGCACAAACATACAAACAGATACGCACAGACATACAAACAGATAAGCACAAACATACAAACAGATACGTACAGACATACAAACAGATAGGCACAGACATACAAACAGATACGCACAAACAGATAGACACAAACATACAAACAAATATACACAAACATACCAACAGATAGGCACAAACATAAAAGCAGATAGACACAAAGATACAAACAGATAGGCACAAACATATAGACATAAACATACGAACAGATAGACACAAACTTAACAACAGATAAACACAAGATACAAACAGATAGACACAAACATACAAACAGATATACACAAACATACAAACAGACAGACACAAACAGATAGACACAAACATACAAACATATAGATACAAACAGATAGACACAAACATACTGTCAGAGTCTAACAGGGGACAGCGATGCGGGGACATCGTTACGACCGCCAGGCGACTTAGCTCCCAGTAAGGGATGCAACAACTTCGTTGCGCCGCCAGGCGAATAGGAGTTACCGGCCTGCGAGATCGCTGGCTGACCAGCGGTCAGGCCGCCAACGCAAGACGCACGCCTGCCGCGTGACGCCACGTCAGGCAGGAGGCAAGTTGCGAACCAGGTCCAGACAGCTCTGGGGACACGGTACAGGACGGACGTGTGATTGAGAGAAAGGCGTTGTATGGTTTCTGTATTGAAAGGCGAGTGTCTGGACATCTTGCGAGTCAGACTTGTGAACTGTATTGTGGATGTAAGTTGTAAAGTATCCATTATATATTGTTGTGATCATCATTCTGTATTTGATATGTTAATAAATCCATTGAATGGTGTATCGTTGAGTCTTACGTCAAATCACGTTGTATTTGTACTGTCTCACACTTGTTAGGAAAGCGAGCCAAGTTTAAGACTCTGACATGTGTGAACGTGGAGGGCTCGTCCCACTTTAATTTAGTTAGATTTGAACGTAGCTCGTCCTTTTTGAACGTGAAGGTCTCGTCCAGCTTTAATTTAGTTAGATTTAAACCTAAATGTGATCATGGAAGGCTCATTTTGATTGTTACTACATTATTTAAACATGTGTAAGACCATTTGTAAACGTACAATGCATACATTTTGTTTGAACCTGTAAGCGTGTAAAACATTTGTGATTTGTGAAACTTGTCACCGTTTTGACCTTGTCGACATTGTGATCTTGTCGCCATTTTGACCTTGTCGCCATCTTGTAAACTTGATGTCTATGTCCTTACTGAATGTCATCTTGATGTAAGTGATGTGTCATCAATGTTGTAGAGTGTTAAGATACTTGTAGATTGTCTTTGTGCATTGAGTTTGTGGAACGCGGAAAGTGTTTGGAAAGAAAGTAACGTGTATTGTAAAAAAAACTGTTGACGGACAAACTTACGACATACAATTACACTCAACGCCATACAAACCTAATCAACACTTAGTGACAAGCAGGCACACACCAACAAATAGACGCTAATTTATCTTCTTCCAAAATAAAAGCAGGTTTTTCCGTACCATCCGAAACCTTGCCGTAGAGGTCAGTTGTAGTCTGAAGTAGCGACCCTACATTTCCTAGCCCGATTTTCCAACCGTTCTTCACCGCATCCAGGGCACTTGAGTATATTTTTTTTCTTTTCGTATACTTTAAAAATGCATTTTTAGGCACATATCGTCCATATAAACAAATTGTAAATTGTTGATTACTAACCACTTATTACATATTGTGTGTGGCTGGTATTTCATTGACATTTTTCCATCATGTCTTCATTATTTGATTTCATTGATATGGGCATAAAGTTACAGTTACATGGTGATGAACTAACACGTTGGAGTGAGCAGAAGTACGCTGAATATCTACTAGTACAGGAGAAAGCTACCGAACGCGATGACAGGGCAGCAGAACGCGAAGAAAGAGCAGCAGAAAGGGCTGCCAAGCAAGCTGAGATGGATAGCGAACAAAAGAAGGCAGAAACAGCCTTAAAGCAAGCTGAAATGGAAACAGAGCTGAAGAAGGCAGAAATAGCAGCTCAGAGTAAGAGAGAAGAACTGGAGTTACAGTTGAAGATAAAACAACTTGACACTGAGACTGCCATTAACAAGGAGTCTAAGAAATCTGAAAGACTGGAGAAAGAAAACCAGTATAAGAAATATCAAGGTATTGTACGTAATTATACCTCGGGTGACTGCATTGCAGCCTTTACCCAACATTTTGAAACGTTAATGGAACATTATCAAGTTCCACTGTCTGAATGGAATATTGTGTACATGAGGAGTTTGTCAGGGGAACCTCTTAAAGTTATTGAAACCATCCCCAAAGACCTCAGAAAAGATTACCATTATCTGAAATCTAAGATTATGGCACATTTTATGTTAGATGAGGCAGGTTACAGAGAACAATTCAGTAAATTGAGCCCAAAACCGACTCAAACGTTCTCTGACTACCTCCGCTTAGTCCGAGATATTTTCACCAAATGGACGTCAGCAGCCAAAATTGAAAAAAGTTATCAGAGATTGGAAGATCTAATCATTAGAGACAAAATTGTATCATCTATTCCTTCAGCCTTTGCTAAATTTTTGTTAGAGAATGAATGCTCTAGTGTGGATGAGATTGAAAGACGTGGGTCGGCTTACTACACAGCCAACAAACATTGCTTTGCTACTGAAGATACTAACATTAACTTTGTAGCAGCGGCTAATTATGACAAACAACCCTATAGTAGGCAGAAACCTCATAGGCCTACCTCTGAGAAATTTAATCATTGCATTTATTGTAAATATTCACATCATCAGGGTGAAATGTGCGATCAGAACCCAGGGTACCATACTTACTTATTAAACATGGTAAACAGACAAGACAAGGAACGTAAATCCTTTAAAAACTCACGAAAATGTTTCCTCTGCAAGGCATGGGGACACCATCGGAAAGATTGTAAGGGCAGGCATATGACCAACAAAGCAAATGCCGCCTTGTTTGATAGTTCGTCTTCTGATGAAGAAGAGCCAGAGAAACATCCTGTGAACTCAGCACAGGCTTTTGACATATTCAACGAAAACCATTGCTCTGTTTGTAACACCTTCTATGAAGATGGTATTTTAACATGCGGTCATGCCATCCCTATTGCCAATGAAGAAGCTAATTTGGTAGTAGACTCAAAAGGCAGAATAAACATCCATCACGGATATGTAAATGGCAAATCTGCTACAGTCCTTCGCGACACGGGGAGTTCACTCATTGGCCTGAAGAGAACGTTCATAATGCCTACAGACTATACAGGCAGGCACGTAACATGTAGAACATTCTCATGCAATATTGAGAAATACCCATTAGCATGGGCATATATTGAAACACCTTTCCTCACTGGGAAAGTAAAGTGCGCTGCACTAACCAGTCCAGTTTGTGATATAATTATTGGTAATTTACCTGAGGTAAATGATAAACCTCATGACATAACATCTGTATGTATTGATGATACCATAACATCACCATCAAATGTCATCATTGAAAATGTCACACCACCTATTGATTGTAAAGTAGCTAATGTAGCACTAAGTTCTCATGACATCATTGAAACTGTTGTTCCATCATCATCTGACATCATTGAGTGTGTGAACGCAGTAACGAGAGCTACTGCTAGAGTGCAAGATGAAATAAATCAAACTGAGGCGATACAATTGCTCAGCCCAGTTTCACTACCTACTAACACCATGAAGGAAGCATTTGTAACAGCCCAAAAAGCTGATCCTTCATTGTCAAAGTACTTTGACCTGATCGCCGAAAGCCAAAAGTAACCAAGAATGCAAAATGGCATTTTGCTATGAAAAATGATATACTCACCAGGTACTACACCAGAGGTGACAATACAACAGAGCAAACTGTTTTGCCAACTAGTTATCGCAAGCAAGCCTTACATCTTGCACACGATATACCTCTTGCAGGACATATGGCATACGTTAAGACCAGATCAAGGTTATTGACACAATTTCACTGGCCAAAATTTTGCAATGACATTAAAGAATATTGCAGAAGTTGTGACACCTGCCAGAAACTGGTTAAAAAAGGTAAACACCCACAGGCAAAGTTACAAGTTACCGACTTAGCCAGTCGACCTTTTGAAAAGTTATCGGTTGACATAGTGGGCCCTCTTAGTCATACAACAACTAGAGGGAATAAATTTATTCTAACTGTTATTGATACATGTAGTCGCTGGCCAGAAGCTATTCCGTTAAAGAACATAACTGCCAATGACATAATGGAAGTGTTCTTCCATATTTTTTCTAGGATAGGTTTTCCAGATACTATCCAATCTGATAGGGGCACTCAGTTTATTGCCGCATCCACCCAAGCTTTCACCAAAATGTTGGGAGTGAAGCAGTGTTTCAATTCACCCTACCATCCTCACAGTAGCGGAGTAATAGAGAAGTTTAACGGGGATCTCAAGCACATGCTTGCAAAAGTAACGCAAGAACACCCAAACAACTGGGATGTATATCTACCAGCTATTCTTTTCGCTTCCCGCGAGGTACCACATGCTAGCACCGGTTTCTCTCCTTTTGAACTCATCTATGGTGCCAAACCACGTGGCCCATTGACCATTTACCACCAAATGTTAACTGACTCTACACCAGTACTTAAACCCATATCATCATACTTATATGTTACATCATTGCGTGAAAGAATCATCAAATCTTGTGTTATTGCAAAGAATGCACTAAAACTATCTGGTGCTACTTATAGACAGTATGCTGACAAAGGTAACCGGACAATAACATTGACACCTGGACAGGACATTCTTCTGCTACTACCTAGTGACAGACACCTACTGACTGATTCTTGGCAGGGACCTTTTAAAGTGACGAGACAGATTTCACCTGTAGACTACGAAATCCTTATAAAAGACAAACACAAAATATTTCACATAAATATGCTAAGACCATACCACAACAGAAACAACGAACAGGACGATACGACAGCTTGTACAGTGATAATAGATCACGAAGACGACGATGCTAGTGACGAAATTCCAACACCTGCATTAGACACGACAGACTGCTTGAAGGAGATCAAAATCAACCCAAAGTTAACTCAAGCAGAGACAGACAGGTGCAAACAACTTATACAACAGTACAACACCATCTTTTCCAACAACCCAGGACAAACAGAATTAGTACATCATCACATCACACTCACATCAAACACACCCATTAGATGCAGACCATACACCATCCCATTACATTACAAAGAGCATTTACATCTAGAAATCATCAACTTAGAGAAAAATAACATCATAAGACGATCCCAATCAGACTACTCATCTCCCATGGTCATAGTCCGCAAAAAGGACAATACAATAAGACTTTGCATCGACTACCGAAAACTGAATAAAATAACTGTTCTAGATCTTGAGCCAATGGCAAACACTGACGATCTTTTGACAGAACTGACAGACGCTAGGTTCTTTACGACGGTAGACATGACGAAAGGTTATTGGCAGATTGCTGTAGACGAACAGAGCAGACATCTGACAGCATTTGCCACACCTTGGGGACTGTACGAATGGTGCAAACTTCCATTTGGGCTTGTTAACGCCCCAGCCACATTTGTACGGATGACACGACTACTTCTAGTAGACATTCCTAACATAATCTGCTATATCGACGACATATGTATCCACACAGAGACAATGACTGAGCACATTAAGACTTTAGACCAGACATTTGAACGGATCAGACAGCACGGACTAACAGTGAAGCCTGCAAAAGTAGACATAGCCTACCAGGAAATACCATTCTTGGGTTACAAAATATCCAATGGCTTTGTCACGACATACGATAAAATTGTGTCCAAGATACTAAAACTCTCACTTCCGACTACTAAAAAACAAGTCAGAAGTTTGTTGGGCTTAATAAATTACTACCGGCAGTTTATTCCTGATTTTTCTGAACTGACCGAGGTATTTACTAATCTACTAACAAAAGATAGACCAGAGAAAATTGTACACGATCAATGCCTAAAAATTGCATTTCATAAAGTTCTATCATGTTTTTCTGATAAGAATGAACGCAATCTTATCCTTAAATTGCCCAATATCCGTTTACCTTTCAGATTACGCACAGATGCTAGCTCCGTGGCGATTGGAGCAGTCCTGTTGCAGGAGTATAACAACATTCTCCACCCCGTTTATTTTGTATCCAGGAAGCTGAAGGCCCGAGAGCGGGCATGGTCCATTCCTCAATTGGAAGCCCTAGCTTTAGTAGTAGGTATTACAAAATTGTCTAGATTTCTTCTAGGACGCCATTTCATCGTAGAATCTGACAGCAGCCCTTTACGATGGATGAATTCAGGAGTCCCGTCGAACCATATGGTAGCGCGTTGGTCTTTGAAACTCCAAGATTATAGCTTTGAGGTTCGACACATCCCAGGCAAAACCAATTCAATTGCCGATCTTTTGTCACGTTGCCCGACCGACCCAGTGAGCACCAATGTCTGAGTGCAGTATGTAGAAATACACTCAGACCGACACAGCCATTTAGCAGTGAATAGTGGTTTTTCATTCACAAAAAGCTGTGTAATGTCTACAATATTGTGATAGGGATTACTCCCGTTATATATAGTGTTCTTATTTTACTAGTTCATGTAGTGATTGTCATGTATAAATGTACAGTATGTGGTAGAAAGCGAACTATATTAATTGTAGATAATACGTACAAGAACAGTGTCACATTCGCACTTACCTGAAGCGAATTATCCAACTTCACAGTGACAACTTCGTGTGGAATCTTCCAGGAACATTTTAATTACGAGTGTGAAAGTAAAAACTGAACAGTGACGACTTTTCTACACCTCTGCAGTGAACCGAAATCTTTAATGTTCGACTGAAACAGCTAACACATGAACATTCGATCCTAATCCAGAAGATTGTGTAGCAACCTCTAGTACGAACTTTGAGAACATTGTACCTTCCTTAAACTACATCAAACCGGAACAGGTGTGTTCTACAAGCTTTACCATCAGCTGATTTTAGTGTTCGTGTGTACTTCCGGATTAATTAGAAATTTAGAACAAAAGTAGCAGACAACATATAAAAGAAAAAAAAGTTTTGACGATTCTAAAATGTTTAGGATTCTATAAAATTGAATACACGAATTGTGTGTTTATTTATTTCTCTAATGTAATCTTAGAATCATATCTTGATTAACGTATTCATATTACCGACTTTTTTCTCGTTAATATGAAGAAACGTCAAGCAATGACACTAAGAAATTAAATAGTTATTGTAAATTATTGTGTGTCACTAATGTTAAAATTACTTCCCTTTCATTTATTGTTATTACATTTTCACACAAAGGGCCATAATTTGAAATGTATATGCCAATGTGTTGTGTGTAATATAACATGTTGTTGTTAAAGTGTTGACACCACAGGCAGGCATCTACTGGGCATGGCAGAGTGTTGCCAACATTGTATGCCAACACAAGAACTCCTGGCCAAATAGGGACAGGGTTGGAGTGTTTTATACGACTTATATAAAGCCGTATTTCAGTCTGGCTAGATGGTTTTTGTTCCAAGAACCATATTATTCTTTTTTTTCAAATTGCTGCGAGGTAGATGCGTGAAGCTGGTACTACTGATCTGACTGGGTGATAATACAATTGAGGTAACCAGCCATCGAGAGGGTGAAGCCTGATATGTGTTAAACATGAAGCACCACATGTCTTTGTACCCAACTCCCAGTGCTTATATATTTCTATGCCATGTGTGTATTTTGATAACGTTGTGTATAACAATAGAAAGGTAGACTCTGACAAGGGTATACTATTAACCCAACAGGTACAGACATTATACATGAAAGACGACATCTTTCATGGATTTTACCGGGGGAGCGTGTCAGAGTCTAACAGGGGACAGCGATGCAGGGACATCGTTACGACCGCCAGGCGACTTAGCTCCCAGTAAGGGATGCAACAACTTCGTTGCGCCGCCAGGCGAATAGGAGTTACCGGCCTGCGAGATCGCTGGCTGACCAGCGGTCAGGCCGCCAACGCAAGACGCACGCCTGCCGCGTGACGCCACGTCAGGCAGGAGGCAAGTTGCGAACCAGGTCCAGACAGCTCTGGGGACACGGTACAGGACGGACGTGTGATTGAGAGAAAGGCGTTGTATGGTTTCTGTATTGAAAGGCGAGTGGACATCTTGCGAGTCAGACTTGTGAACTGTATTGTGGATGTAAGTTGTAAAGTATCCATTATATATTGTTGTGATCATCATTCTGTATTTGATATGTTAATAAATCCATTGAATGGTGTATCGTTGAGTCTTACGTCAAATCACGTTGTATTTGTACTGTCTCACACTAGTTAGGAAAGCGAGCCAAGTTTAAGACTCTGACACATACAAACAGATAGGCACAAACATACAAACATACAGGCACAAACATACAAACAGATAGATACAAACATACAAACATATAGATACAAACAGATATACACAAACATACAAACAGATATTCACAAGCATACAAACAGATAGGCACAAACATACAAACATATAGACATAAACATACAAACAGATAGGCACAAACATATAGGCACAAACAGATTGACACAGACATACAAACAGATAGACAGAAACAGATAGACAGAAACATACAAACATATAGACACAAACATACAAACAGATAGACACAAACATTCAAACAGATAGACACAAACTTATAAACAGATCGACAAACATACAAACAGATAGGCACAAATAGATAGACTCAAACAGATAGACCCAAACAGATAGACACAAATAGATAGGCGTAAGCAGATAGGCGCAAACAGATAAACCCAAACAGACAAAAAACAATAATCACAGACACAAACAGACAAACACATATACACTAACAGGTAAACAAAAGATAGGCACAAACAAATAGGCGCAAACAGATTGGCACAAACAGATGGACATAAACAGATAGACACAAACAGACAAAAATGTAATACATACGCATAGAAACAAACAGACAAACACATAGACACAAACTGATAGACAAAACAGACAAACGCAAAGACACAAACACAGACACGCAAAATAGATACACACAAACATTTAGACACACATAGACACAAACACATAAACACAAACACATAGACACAAACTAATAGACACAATCACATAGACGCAAGCACTTAGACACAACCTGATAAATACAAACAGATAGGCACAAACAGATCCACAAACAGATACACAAACAGATAGACACAAACACATAGACATAAACACATAGACATAAACAGATAGATACAAACACATAGACACAAACGCATAGACATAAACACATAGACACAAAACACATAGACATAAGCACTTAGACACAACCAGATAAAAATACAAACATATAGGCACAAACAGATACACAAACAGATAGACACAAAAACATAGACATAAACACATAGTCACAAACACATAGACACAAACAGCTCCAAACGAACGTTTCGACCATAATCTTTATTAACGAACACACAAGGAAATATACTCAGCTAGAAAACTGAAAACACAATCACACATAAGTAAGCCACATGTCTGGACGAAATAACACAAACACAACCATTAGTACATGAGAAACTAAGGGCACGTGTAAGGACAACACCGGTTACTGACTTTATAGAACACCAACGAATTAAATGGTTCGGATATTTAGTTAGAATTGAACAAGGTCAACCAGCTGATAGAGTTCTACGTGAGATAATCGGGATACTAGACGAAAGGGTGATCCAGAAAGAGTTGGCAGCTGGGTTAAAAGAGACATTGAAGAAATAAAACACGACATTATCACAAGCGACAAGACAAGCTTAAACTAGAAAATGGCATCTTTCTCCTCTCTGAAATACTTCATTGTAAAAGCGGTAGGACAAAAGAAGGTGAAGAAACCGTAAATTTGCACAACTACAATACGGAAATTGGAAGCGAGAAATGCGTGTTAACAACGATAACAAAAACAAAAACATTAATTAATTACAAATGTTTAAAGATCCCTTGAACGTTAAAATCGAAAAGAGCACGCTGAATAGGCTAAGTTTCAACACTAGGACACTTACCACAAACCAATATTCACAACTTAAGTGATTCTGATATACACACATTTGTATACTCGTCGGTGCTACGGAGTTTGTTCACCCTGATAAGATTCTCCTCGTCTGATCTATGTGAGGAGACTGGGGCACCTATGAAGATACCCATGTGATTGGATATGATCCATAATCTAAAGGAAAACCAGACCATACTTACACCCAGATGACTGAGCGCTCTGTGTGTCTGGAACCAAGTGGACGCAGGACGTATGGTATAGCACATTCGGAGAGCAACATCGCCGTGGTTGAATGCTAAGACTGTGGCCTGCACCAGAAATCCTTTCAGGTAGTTGTAGGAGCCTGTCCGGAGAACAACAGATACTTAAGATCATCTGTCCAGAAATATAAAACCCCCAAAGTAATTTGTTAAAGTATAGGACATTTTATACGCCTTGTAGTGTGTTTGGTATTTGATACTAGCCGTCAACTGTTACAGACCAGTCAACACTCAGTTTGCCACGTGGTCAATAATATGCTGACCGCCTTTACTACCCACACCATTTTCTAGTACTCATCTTAAACTGAGAGGGCCGCGGTGGAGTAGTAGCACGAGCCTGAAGGTTCGGTGGTCATGAGTTTAAATGTTACAATTGACTTAGGCACCCAGATCGACCCAGTCTACAGGGGGTACCAAGAAATGTCTTGGGAAGTAACGGCCATCGGAGTGAAACTGACCACATGACCCATGAGTGAAACTGACTATATGACTCACCGAGTGAAACTGACTACATGACCCACCGAGTAAAACTCACTTCATTGACCCACCGAGTGAAACTGACCATATGACCCACCGAGTGGAACTGACCACATGACCCACCGAGTGAAACTGACTACATGACCCACCGAGTGAAACTGACTACATGATCCACCGAGTGAGACTGACTACATGACCCACCGAGTGAAACTGACTACATGATCCACCGAGTGAAATTGACTACATGACCCACCGAGTGAAATTGACCACATGACCTACCGAGGGCCGATGGGTCTACACAAATATGGGTCTACAACTGTGTGCCCATTGTATCTTCAAGAGTACCTTGCTTTTTACTTTACACCTGAAGCTGGCTCTTCATTGTTATGTTCATTGAGAACAAGAATATATTATATACATACATTTCAAACATACATTTCAGTCCCCATCTATAGCTTTCATGTGTTATGGTCCATGAGAACAAGAATATAGTATGTACATACATTTCAGTCCCCATCTATAGCTTTCATGTGTTATGGTCCTTGAGAACAAGAATATATTATGTACACACATTTCAGTCCCCATCTATAGCTTTCATGTGTTATGGTCCATGAGAACAAGAATATATTATGTACATACATTTCAGTCCCCATCTATAGCTTTCATGTGTTATGGTCCATGAGAACAAGAATATATTATGTACATACATTTCAGTCCCCATCTATAGCTTTCATGTATTATGGTCCATGAGAACAAGAATATATTATGTACATACATTTCAGTCCCCATCTATAGCGTTCATGTGTTATGGTCCATGAGAACAAGAATATATTATGTACATACATTTCAGTCCCCATATATAGCTCTCCATTGTTATGTTCATTGAGAACAAGAATATATTATGTACATACATTTCATACATACATTTCAGTCGCCATCTATAGCTCTCCATTGTTATGTTCATTGAGAACAAGAATATATTATGTACATACATTTCATAAATACATTTCAGTCGCCATATATAGATCTCTATTGTTATGGTCCATGAGAACAAGAATATATTATGTACATACATTTCAGTCCCCATCTATAGCTCACCATTATTGTTATGTGTATGTTATGGTCCGTGAGAACAAGACTATATTATGTACATACATTTCAGACCCAATCTATAGTTTTCATGTGTTATGGTCCGTGAGAAAAAGAATATATTATGTACATACATTTCAGACCCCATATATAGCTCACCATTGTAATGGTCCGTAAGAACAAAAATATATTATGTACACACATTTCAGACTCCATCTATAGCTCACCATTATTATGGGCCGTGAGAACAAGAATATATTATGTACATATATTTCAGACCCCATATATAGCTCTCCTGACTTCCGGTTTCAAGATGGCGACGGACGGTCGTGTTGTTTTGTGTTCGTTAACTTTTTCGCGTAGGGGATGGATTTATTCATCTCTTGCGTGTAATTGGTGTGCCAGGATGTAAAACCAGGAGTTTCTACTCAAGATCTGCGCGGGTGCTACGGAGTTCGTGCATCGAGCGAAGCCTTCCTTGAGTGAATTTTCAGCAGCGTGTGTGGTTCTTAGCAGTCTGTGTTTACGTTTTTTCAACATGGCGGAACAACGTGTGTTTTCCGAGGGTTCAGCAGTCAACATAACGAAGCGGCGTGGTAGCCGCGCAGGGAGGAAGAAACAAGGTAAGCGCGGTGGTTTGAGACGTTTTAGACTCAAGTGTCACCGTCTAGGACTCAGGAACATCCGTATTCTATATTGGAACTGTGCCAGTGTAAAACAACGGGGCTCTATTTTAGAAACCCTAGTTTACAGGAACGACATTGTAGCACTCCAGGAGACGAGACTGGGCGATCAGCCACTCCGAATTGCCGGCTTCAAATGTTTCTACAACAGACGACATCTGGGAATGGCGATTCTCGTTCGCGACAGCATGGTGGCGTCAGAGCTAGACATGTCCAGTTGGGACAGTGACGATATACAAATACAGGCGTTGAGAGTTCATTCCAGTATACCATTCGTGTTGGTTAATGTTTATGCCCGCAATGCGAGTGTGAACGCACAGAAGTGGCAGTGCTTAAGTGGCATATTAGGCCACGAGAGAAATGTTATTTTCTGTGGTGACTTCAACGCTAAAGGCAGATCATGGGGAAACACTTCCTCCAATACACAAGGGGAGGAGCTCGAGACTGCACTGGAAACCATCGACCTGGTTTGTATCAACAGTGGCTGTGTCACCAGGACAGCAAGCCGTCCAGGCGATGATGACAGTGCTATTGATCTGGCGCTAGTCTCACCTTTACTCACTACAGTGTGTAGATGGGGTGTCCTAGGACACCATGGCAGCGACCACCACCCTTGCAGCATATTGGTGGAGAAAGGCAGAACCAGGCAGCACAAGCTAAAGGTAAAGACGTTCCAGTATGACAGTACAGGGCAAGATGTGGTGAGTAAAATAAGACGTGACAAGCGCAGAACGTTTCAGGGCAGGAAAAAAAGCTGGGAGCAGCCACCGTGGTGGAGTTTCGAGGTGGAGAAGGCTTGGGTGGATAAGCGTAGTGCTGTAAGGAGATGGCAAAATGCCAAGAAGAACAGAGCTGGTCATCCTAGTCCCTGCTTGCACTTAGAAAGAGAGATGCACAAAAAAGTAAGCTATTTCAAAAAACTGGTCACGGTGGTTAAAAGCGAAAAATGGGCAGAGGTGTGTCAAAGAGTAAGCACAGACAAGTCACTGAAATTGTTCTGGCGACTACATAAAAGCATGAGTGGTGTAGTCAAGAATAAGAGCATTTCTGACTTCCAAGGTGCTGACCTCATCTGGCAGAGGACTGACGAGGACAAGGGCAAAGCCCTCTTTGAACGCTACCTTGAGCAGAGCAACCAGACAGACATGGGAGGTCGAAATCTGGCCAAGGAGGTCACCTCAGACAGATGCAAGGCCCAGAACACTTCGGATGAAGACACAGTGACAGTGAAAGAAATCAAGGCTGTGCTTCGACGATCAAAAAACAGTGCTCCAGGTCCTGATGGCATAAGATACGACGACATAAATAGGTGTACCGACAATGAGCTAGAGAAACTAGCAGACATGTACAACAACAGTATAGGGAGTACTAGCATCAAGGAGGAATGGTTACACAGCTATCTGATTCCCTTGCCGAAGCCTGACAAAGACCACAAAAAAAATTCAGGGATATCGAATTATAACCATGCAGAATACAATAGGCAAGCTGCTGGAGAAGGTAATTGCCAGAACAAAAAATATCAAGCCAACTAGAGAGGCAAGGTGTTTGCCCACCTACCCTGGGTGGGTACCGTCCAAAAAGAGAAACCTGGACCAATGCAGCAGTCTTTGCCCATGATGTCTATGAAGGTTTCCACTCAGGCATTGAAACCGTTGCTGCAGCGATTGATCTTGAGGACGCATACAACAGAGTACCACTGGATTTTTTAATGTTTCAGCTTCTTGAACTAAACGTAAGTCCATTCCTCCTTAGTTGGATCGCTGCAGCCCTCTTCCAACGGAAAGTAGTTTTTAGATGTGGCAGTTGGACTTCGGAACCAACAACAATATATCCTGACCTACCACAGGGATCACCATTATCTCAGGTACTGTTCAACGCCTACACAGTGAGAATCACCAGTGAGCAGATCACTGGACCTGGCAGGACATTGTCATATGCCGATGATGTTTTAGTGTATCGTCAGGGTAAGGATAGAGAGGAGGTTGCTGGGGAACTACAAACCGAACTCAATCGCATAAGTACTTGGTGTGATGAAGCTGGGGCAATGGTCAACCCAACAAAGGCAACAGTGACTTGGTTCTCGTTGAATAATCATATTGTCAACAATCCAACACCAACTGTAATGCTGTGTTCAGAGACGGTGGAAAGAACGCAGGCAATGAATTACCTGGGGATACGGTTTGATCGAAGCCTTGCTTATAATGTGCACATAGACCAGGTGATAACAAAGGCCAAGCGGGGTTTGGCAGCGATGCGGGTGATGGCGGCAGAAAACTGTGAGCAGCGCCATCTGTGTCTTCTGTACGAGGGGCTGGTTATGTCTGTTTTGGAGTATGCAATGGCAATCCTGACTCTCAGCCATAAGCAGATAGAAAGGTTGGAAAGGATACAGAATGAAGCTATGCGCATTATTCTTGGATGTACAAGAGATACAGCATGCAGGGCGATGCGCTACCTTCTTGATTTTCCAACCATTGAAGAGAGAATACAAGTTTGCAGGGCACGCGCCTACCTCAGAATTAACGCAAACACACAACATCCACTGCATAGTGAAATTAGGAAGGTGAAGGGCAGCAGGTTAAAAAGAGGACGGTCGTGGATGGGTCAAGCCGAAGACATTCTTCAACATGTGTGTTCACTTGAGGACTTAGAACCTGGCGAGGAGTGGGTGCAAGTGCCAACAGACTTCTGCACATCCTTTTCAGTTTGCATCCAACTAGATAGAAAATGCAGACAAGAAAATTCGGCTGCTGTTGAGGCTGAAGTACAAGCGTTGATTTTCGAGAATTCGCTAGACGGTGACGCGGTCATCTACACAGATGGGTCGGTCGTCCGACATGTGAGAAGCTCATGGGCCTTTACAGCTCGGGCCGGAGGGAGAATTGTGAAGGAGGACTCTGGTGCTTTCACTGAAACCACACGTAGCCTGACCATGGAAGTCATGGCAGTAAGTAAAGCAATAACATGGCTCGAGACACAGACTATCACCAGGGCTTGTTTCCTTAGCGATTCAATGAACATGATCAAGAGGATAGAGGAGGGGTCGATCCGAAGAGAATGGTTGCTGCCTCTGAAGCGGTCTCAGCTGGCAAAGATTAGTTTCATCTTCGTGCCAGGGCATGCGGGAGTACAAGGAAATGAGCGGGCTGACAAGCTCGCAGGTGAGGCTATTGTGGAGGGCGGACTTGCCATGGACCAGGCTGACATTCTGAATGCTCTACGTGATGTGAGACTTCTGCGAGAACCAAGTGATGACTGTGAATCTACAACAATGGCCAGACTGCTAGAGCAGAAAATTAAAAGAGGGGTGGCCAAACAAGAACACTACGCAGGAAGCCAAAGAAGATTGATAAACCAACACAGAACTGGCGTCGTTAGCCGCTACACGCTGCGGGATTTGCTGAGGAGGGGATCCGAGCACTTATGGACTGAATGGTTCGATGTGCAACGAGGATGATCTGTCGACTAACTAACTAACTAATATAGCTCTCCTTTGTAATAGTCCGTGAGAACAAGAATATATTATGTACATTCATTTCAGATCCCAACTTTAGCGCTCTGTAATAAACACAAAATAAAACAAGTTTCTCTCGAGGCAGTGTCCTGCTTTGGGTCTGTCATGTAATGGCGCCATCACATATTGTAGACCGAGAGCAAGGAGAAATAGATGGCCAATCTTTCGGTGATTTTGGCAGATGACGAGCCGGCGTCCAACTGTACACATGCTATTACTAGCATAGATCACTATCAACTTCGGCAGCGCGCCCGCATTGTTACGGCCGATGAAAAGCTTCTGAGATCTAATGTAGACGACCAGCAAAGTTAATATCTGAATCTAAATAAGACATCTAATAAAGAAAGCTAGACAATTGTGTGTAGGGATCTGCATATTTATATAACGCGAGAATCTCAACATTCAAGACCAGTTAAGGGGAGGGGGAACTGAGAAATCTGGGTTAATGATTTGTGTGTCTTGAGTAAGAGATCTTCAGTACTCATAACATGATGTCTGCCAATTAATATTACCTATGTCCAGTAAATTTATTCAATAAGAAACAGATCAGAAATTAGGAACAGAGATCAAGAAACAGACTGAGATGGTTGTTATTCAACATGTTAAAGATGTACTGATCAAGGTTGCTATTCAATATGTTAAAGATGTACTGATCAATATACTGGTCAAACTGACAAAATATAACACGTTGTTGATACTAGGCAGACAACAGCCTATGTGTTGACATTCATTCATTCATTCATTCATTCATTCATTCACTCATTCATTCATTCATTCATCCATTCAGTAGCATGTCCTTTGCAGAACCTCGCTCTCATAACAACCTTCCGGAAAACCTCTCGATCATAAGCGAGATGTCCCGCGTCCGATACATCCATCTGGAGATCATCCGCCACATCCTGCACCCATCTTCTCTTTGGCCTTCCTCTTCCTCTCTTCCCAGGCATATACCCCTCCATTATTGTTTTCTCCAAACTTTCGTGACGTTTCAAGTGACCAAAATATTTCAATTATCTTTGTTTTATCGTCTTTAATAGCCAACCTTCTTCAATATTCAACTCTTGAAGTATGGATGCATTTGTTCTATTCTTTACTGTGTTGACATGCAGACACAAAGCGGTCATCCTTTGTCAACTTAGGCGCTCTACTTTTGGCAGCCGATGTAACGTAGTCTAGACGCACGATTGCCAGCTCTGTGGTCATTGGTGTAATCCGCATCGCGATTTGTATTTCTAATTTGTGAAATTGTCCAGGGCTCCCAAGTCGACCAAGTCTAAAATGGGTAGTATGAAAAGTCTTGGAAAGAAATTACGGTTGGCGGGATACAAACCACATCACCCATCGAGTGCTAATTTGTCTATAAAAAAATATAAACCTAGCATTACATGCCCAAGGTACTTTAAGGCTTGTAAAAGGGTCATTTACACATTTCCAAACCTTACTTTTAACTTAAACTGAATTTAAACTGAATCTGCTGACAGCAATCGATTTATGTTCTGTTTGCCTTTCTGTTTCCAGGTGTGTTATTTCAATCATCTTGGGATTTCCGTCATTGACTCTGATGTCATAATATAATCTCTAACACACTCCCCTCACATGAAGCCACTCTCGTTGTTTCGGTTAACTGAATTATTAAACACACATGATATTGGGACATGGAGTGTAATTGCACTCAAGCAAGATGATCAGCTGGGAATTATCAATAGGAAAATGAAAAGAATGTATGTTAGTAAATTAGGAGTGTGAGACAAGACTAACAGGAGCCGGAGAAATGAAATCAGATGAAAATAAAATAATTTACTCAAGAGAACTGTGACAAAACGCGTCAGCAATATTAGCAATGTACCCCACATTCAACAAACAGAAAATGAAAACGAAAGAGGAATGAGAACATATAAAATAAAAGTTTCACAGCGCTGCTCTGCGTCATCAACTCTATGATGCAATTTTACACCAGTAGACCGGCATCGCACAAAGCTAAGACTGTTTTCTAAAAACCGGTAGAAAAATCTCAATTCGTGAGCACCACTACAGCAGAGGCAGAGAACGGAGAGGTGTGACATTTCTACTTCAATAACATGCCGAGACCCCCCGGTTAACAACTAAGTCTACAATGAGATAAGAATTTCAGCCAGACGGACGTGCGAATTTACCAAACTGCGGTCGAAATACAGTACATGATTGACACCTCTTCGCAACACGGAGATAAAGCGAGTTAAAATCTCGGCAACCTAGGAAAGCGGGGATATAACAGCAGACTGAAATGTATGTATGACGTAATTTCAATCGCAGCATCTCCGAGCAGGGCAATGACGCGTGTTTCAGACGATAGCATTTTGTTTCATTCCAGCTCTGATAAAAGCCAGGGACAGTCAGCAATACACTCACATAACGGAACGGTTGATCCTCGTGTAAGGACCCATTGGGAATCCTGTAATATGAATGTGCAACGCATCTCACCGCGGCGCCTGATGCTCATCGAGTTTCTTCGTCCCGATAGACAACTAAGTTATGTATAAAATAATAATAATCATCATAGTAACATCCTAAAAAGTGAGTAAACATTCATTGGCACCTTGCCGTCTTGACAGACGATAGTTTGTTACATTGCTCATCAAACAGTCTTAATAACTACAAACCATGGAGGTGGCGAATGTGACTGTAAAGGCCAATTCGTGCTGTAAATGTTCGTTAACAGTGGATACACGAGAACACATGGTCATTCTCACCATCATGCACCATCTTACGTCTCACACGCTTGGTGTGTGACTTATCTGCAATAGTTTTCTTCTTTATCTTTATTCCATTTCTGATATTTGCCCTCCGTGCAAGACGTTCAGCGGTGACGTGCTCCAATGTGCATTATCAGTGCCTGTTTGATTGATTGATTGATTGATTTAGGAATCGACATCACAGCATTCGGGGCATTCCCATAAGTGCTCCGTCCCCATCCTCAGCAGCCAGCGAAGAGTTGCAACACTAATAGTACCAGTAGCAATTTGATTATAAGTCCGTCTCGCCTTTCCGCTGAGCGTTGAGCGTCGGCCAGATCCCTTCGTCACTCCTCGTTGTCTCATTCTTGCCAGACCATGGTAATCCATTTGCTCCTCCGAGGTGTGCACGTGCTCCCACAAGGCCGCAACCACGTCTGCCTTGTCATGTATCAATACTCCTCCAAGTTCTGCAGAGCCAGCCAATCTGTCCGCCTGTTCATTTCCCAGCACACCGGAATGCCCCGGAGAAAAGATCCAGGCGATGCTTGTCACTCGTGACCTCCGAAGCGAAGCAAGCCACTCCGCACGAAGTCTGCCCGTCCTCACCCTCGTCAGCATGCTTTCTGAGTCCGTTACAATCCCGATGTGTGTGTGTGTGTCGTATTCTCCATCCAGCGGAGAGCCGCAGTGACTGCCTCCACCTCCATTCTTAAGCTGGATGTTGTGGTATCATATGCCAGGCTCTCCTGCCCCAAACATCGACCATTAGCTTTGGCTATGAACCCCCAGCCACTTCTCTCACCTCTTGACACCGAACCATCTGTGTAGATAATCACATCACTCGAGTGAGCATTGTCCTGAATTAGTTGCTGGATTTCCACTTCCATGGCCCCTGCTGGCCACTCCCTGCACTCCCGGCTTAATGTGATTATAACTCTGCACAAGTCTGACTGCTCCGCTGGCACTCTGACCCACTCCTCTCCACGCCTAATGTTCTCCAAGGGGCACACCTGTCTGATCGTATCCTCCGCCTGAGCCATCCATGATTTCCCTCTTATCAGTCGCTGACCCTTAACTGCGTCCAGCGCCTCATGCTGAGGGTGGTCTGTGTCTGCAGCTACTCTGAGGTATGCCTTCGCCTGCATCACCTTGAGCCTACCAGCAACAGTCGGCAGACCAAGGATGTAACGCATACACACTACTGGGGTGTCTCTAGTGCATCCCAGAATGACCCGCATAGCTTCGTTCTGTATGCGCTCTCACTTCACCAGCTGACTCTCTGAGACAGTGAGCAGACCTAATCCATAATCAATTACTGAGAGGATCAAGTGCTGGTATAGTTTGAAAAGCATTCTCTGCTCTATGTCCATTGCAGCCATAGTTTTAAGTGCATTGAGTCCCTTTTGAGATCTTGTCACGACCGTCTCCACATGGTCCTTGAAGGATAGGCTCCTGTCAAATGTGATCCTCAGATACTTCAGTTTATTCTCTCTGCTGACATTTCTGCCATCCATCGCGAGGCTTGGGACATCCGCTCTTACAATCCTGTTGTCCAGAGAGCACCACAAAACAGCCGCCTTTTCCGGATAGATGACAGCACTCATTTCTGTGCACCAGTCAATCACTTTATCGGTACTTCAGTTTTAATTCACCGCAACAAAGAAGAATCCCTTCGAGTCTCATTTGCATCGGTCCGGCGTTCATTTTCCGCGGTTTAGTGTTCGGTGGACTGCTAGACCGATCGATGGATGTTTTTAAGTTTTTGGGCCCGTAGGGCCCTCACTGTCACCACTTTATGGAAGTATGGAAGTACCACTTTATGTACTGTCGCCTGTAACTCCTGGGCTATTTGCTCCCTATCTCTCCCCTGCCTATATGCAAGAATATCATCTGCAAATGTTAGTATTCTTCCAATCCCTGGTGCTTCTAGGTTTGCAATCTTGCTCGTATACACATTAAAGAGCACCGGTGAGACTGCAGATCCCTGTGGCAGTCCCGGGGTTAACATATGTTGCTCTGAGGTCCATGCGCCCAGACGGAGAGCAACCCGACGAGAGTGTACTACGGCTGCTATCCAGTTCACCAACCAGGGATTGACCCCCTTCTCCATCAGTGCGGTCATCAAAATATCATATCGAACTCTATTGTACGCATCCTCGAGATCAAGCGCTACCGCCAACGTTTCCTGTCTACTCTGGAACCCCTCATAAACATCAAAGGCTGCATTTGACCAGGTATCTTTTCTTCGCCTGTAGCTCCCCAGGCCTCTTGGAAGCCTGTATCAATCATGTCCCGCTTACACACATCTTTCTATCGTAGCAGAAGCCAACCCTCAGATCTCTTACCCATCTGTAATTCACCAAAAAAGATGTCCTTTGATATTCTACCATCTTCCATCCTCCTAACGTGTCCTATCCATCTAAGTCTACGAAGACTGTGCATGGAATATACCGTCACACAAACTGATCTTTCCAATACTCAGTATTTGTGATTTTGTCTTGCCTCTTAATAACAAGTATTCTTCGCAGACACCGCATATGAAAGCTGTTTAAACGTTTCTCTTGGTGTGAGTAAGTTGTCCAGGTTTCACTGCCATAAAGAAGAGTACTAAGGACACAGGCTTGATAGACTTGGACTTTTGTTTTGGCAGTAAGCTTCCTGTTCTCCCAGGATCTTTTTCTTAACCTGTTCATTGTTGTTGCTGCCTTACCAATCCTGATGTTGATTTCCTGATCTAGGGATAATTTGCTATTTACCTCTAATCCTAGATATGTAAAATGGTCTACTATCTCCAGTTCGGCGTGGTCAAAAAAGATTGATGGTACCCCATGTACACATTGTGACATAATCTGTGTCTTCTTTTTGCTAATTGTTAAACCAATTTCAGAACAAGCATTGGAGAATGCAGATAGTAGACGTAATTCTTCCTCAGAGTGGGTCGTAATTGCAGCATCATCTGCAAAAAGCAACTCTCTGACAAGTACCCTCCTAATTTTGGTCTTGGCCTTCAATCTCTGAGCATTGTAGAGGCCGCCATCTAGGCGTAAGTACATATATATACCACATCCTGATCACGAAAGGCATATTTTTGTAGAAGTAAAAAGTGTATTACAAAGAGGGTGGGAGCTAGTACACAACCTTGCTTAACTCCACTTTTGATTTCAAACTCTTCTGAAGTTGCACCATCAAACTTGATTATACCCTTCATGCCTGTGTGGAACAATTCCACAATGGACAGAAGAGTTGGTGGGCAGCCAATTTTCTTTAGTGCCTTGAACAGACCCTCACGACTGACCAAATCAAATGCCTTTGTGAGGTCGATGAAGCAATAAACAGTGGCTGATTCTGTTTACGGCATTTTTCTTGCATTTGTCGCAATGAGAATATCATATCAATGGTAGACCGGTTCTGTCGGAAACCACACTGTGATTCGGCGTAGACTTGATCTCCCAGGACTTGAAGTCTGCGCAGAACAATTCTGGCAAATACTTTCCCAACAATACACAGAAGTGAGGTACTCCTATAGTTGTTACAGTCACTCGGATCACCCTTGTTCTTGTACAATGTTACGATGCTTGAGTCTTTGAAATCCTGTGGGACTTGTCCTTCTCGCCAGCATAGCTCTATTATATGGTAGATATGTAGCCCGTAATACCTTCGCCACGGAGCAGGCAACAGTTCTATAGTTGGTGCATAATTTTAAGTTGCCCTTCTTTGGTACTGGAATGAAGATAGTTCTCTTTTAATCTTTTGGCCACATACCATATGTCCATATCTTTTTACATAATGCGTGACAGATGTGTATGCTTTCTTCTCTTCCCGCTTTAATTAGTTCAGCTGGTATCTCATCACATCCTGATGATTTAACACTCTTCAAGTTCTTTATTGCCCATACAATTAAATCTAATAATGGTTTAGCTTGTCTCTTTTATGTATCTCATTCATGTCGTCACAGTCATTCATATCATACATTCCACTTCAATATTCTTTCCATCTTTCTAGGATTTTTCTTGATTCTGTTAGCATATTTCCCAACGTGTCACGGATAACATTTAAAAGAGGTTGAACATTTGTTGAAATACCTTTCTAGTTGACAATATTCTTAGTTTCATATTAATTCCTGTGGAACAAAGGAGTTGGCTTGTCTTGTAGGTCTGTAATAAATGGTTTGTGCGTATAAATTATTCTTTCCCGCCTAGAATCTCGATAGTCAGACAGGATATATCGGTATGGGTCTTGGTGAGCTGTGCATAGTTGGATGTGCAGGATTAGTGATTAACCGGATATTCTTAAAAAGTAAAGATTGTGCGGGAACGGATGTTCACCTGTTTAAATTTATTGATGCAGGAACCATCTTATCATCCAGTTTAAAGTGTGGGTCATCCGTCAATTTGAACATACCATAACGGGCCACCAAACCTGACCCTTTGATTTGATGGACGTCCTACACCAGTTACTAAAAGGGTTGCACAGAAAGTGGTGTCAAAGATTGATGGAGAAACAGCCAAGCAAGTTACAAACATTACAGTAACTCAAACAGTCCAGTAAATCTGCTGCTGATGCTGCCTTATCAGGTGATGGTGTATTTGGGCCTTAGATGATACCTGTGGCATCCTTTTCAAGAACATGCTACTAGAACCCTCATGTCCTAATTGTCCAGATATATCGGTCTGTTGAAATTATAATTTTCGTTGATTTCTGTGTATGTTTTCTCAAGATTCGTGAAGTTTTAATTCTCCAATTCTTTCAGTTTTCTAATCACAAATTCCATCATTATAATAGTTTGTTAAATGTTAAGAGAGGTGTTTGTTAGGCTGTATATTTATGTTAGATTCATATTTGTGGTGACGACTATCATTAATATTCTATTTGCATGTTTTTGTCAAAATCATGTATTGTGCGACTGCTCCATAGATGCATCTTTATGATGAGCTATTATATATTCTTTATGTTTTGTTTAGACTACAGATAGTGATCATGTATGTCCAAGTTTCACATTAGATAGTATATATATATTATATCTGAACCCTTTACAGTGTTCTGATATATATATATATATATATATATATATATATATATATATATATATATATATATATATATATATATATATATATATATATATATATATATAAGACTGTTATACAAAGTGCATTTTCTTACAATAATGCACTGCTTATTTACACGTAGGGCCACACATAGTTGAGTTACGTTACAATCCCTCACAGAACATTGTACAAAAGCGAAGCCTATCTTGTCTTGGTCACACTATGAGACATGGAGGTCTGTTACAGAAAATGCGTCTTCAGGGAATATAATTTCCGTTTGTGGCGAACGGTTTAGTTTAGTTTAGTCGTTTAGTCGTTGGATCAACATCACGGCACACGGTTTAACCCATAAGTGCTCCGTTTTCCTACTAACTCAAACCTGAGTCTGGAGAAATTCAGCCCAATGCACGAACTCCGTTGCATCGGCGAGGATCCTGAAATACTTTGGGTAGATTTTTAACTCGAAATTTTGCCCGGGCAGCGCCGTTAGGCTACTCTTTTTCGATTTCCAACTGCCAAGGGATTTTTTACGTGCGCAACAATACACACGGACGTCCGATCTCAGTACCCAGAGACCAGGGGAAATTTTATTACTGGAAGTCCAGGTGGATTTGTTAAATAACTCCCGGTCCTCACAGGGGCCTGAACCCGGGACCTCCAGCACTCGAGGCGGACAACATACCGCGTTCGAAACACAACTGCGGGCGATGTGGCAGCAGACCGCCTTGTGTTGATTTTCATAAATGGCATAAGTGCCGGTCTTTCAGAAAGGAATGGCAAACTACTGAACTAATCTTGCCAAGAAATCACAAACAGCCAACAATTGCTGGGGTTGATTGCGACGTCCTGTAAAAAATACGCAACTAACTTAAGTGTTGGCAATGAAGTACCTAAAATAAGAGGGTAAGTTAATAAGTAAGTCACAAATTACTGTAGAAAAATAACTAAATATGATAACAACTTGAAACCAGTTTACTTGTATACATACATTGACCAAAGTAAAGTGTTTCAAGTACCTAGGAAGTATGATATAATCAAATGGCAAATCAGAAGACGAGATCAAAAATAGATGCAATAATGAAAACCAACTCAAACCAACAATACTAAAGAACAAACATGTATCAATAACTACTAAGAAAGCACTTTACAACACAATCTTCCCACAAACTCTATGCTACCAATGCCAAACCTGGACAATGACAGAAAAAGAGAAGAAGAAATATCACAACAACAGAGATGAGATTCCTGAGAAGAATACTCAATGTATCAAGAAGAGAGAAAATCAGAAATGAAGGAATCAGGACTAAAGTGAGGATTATAGCTGCACTAGATTTTATTAGAAGGCAGCAAGTCAAATGGTTTGGCCATGCAAGTAGGTTACCAACTAACAGTATACCACAACAAGCAATGATGTACAGACCAGAGGGAAGCAGAGGAAGAGGCCGACCACGTAAACGATAGACGCAGGGAATAACAGAGTCCATGGGAATATCGATACATGAAGCCCATAAGCGGGCACTCTCCCACTGTTTATACTTCACCTCGACACCGCAAGGTACAAGAGGAACATGATGAGATGAGATGAGATGAGATGAGATGAGATGAGATTGTCCCTTTTTTCTCAACATAATTTCCAGAAACATTGATGCACTTATCCCATCGTTTTATCAGTCCTCCCAAACCAGCTGCATAGAACTGCGTGCTCTGTTTTCTAAACCACGTTTTCACTTCACATTCAGCTTTGGCATCATTCGCGAAATGTCTCCCGCCAAGGTGAGTTTTCAGTTTTTATGCTGACAAATGTTTGTCCCGTAAAGCGGTGCATAGCTGGGTAGAAAACGTTACGAGGGCGAGTCAATAAGTAAGTCACACAGTTCTGTGGAATGACCGGTAAATGAACACAAAGCACGCAGTTCTATGCAGTCGGTTTGGGAGGACTGATAAAACGATGGGATAACTGCATCAATGTTGGTGGAAATTATGTTGAGAAATAAAGGGACAATGTATGTATAAAAATAAACTGGTTTCAAGTTATCATGTGTAGTTATTTTTCTACAGCCATTTGTGACTTACTTTATTAATTTACCCTCGTATGTGGAGAAAACATTAATCTAGGCGTCTAAAAAGTCTTAAAAGTCGAAAGGATCGACTTCATTGCCCCGGGTTTGATCCCATATGGCTCGGTCTCTTTCTGCATGGCGAACTGCAGAAAGCATCACACAAAGCACGAACTCCGTAGCTCCGGCGACGACCCCCAGGAGTCTACGAGAAAAATGCACTCGTGAACCGAAAGGCATAGCCCGGAATTGACCCACAACCTTCAGAGCACGAGACAGACGGCTTGACCACTTCGCCACAGAGACTCCCCTTCTAGTCGTGATCCAAGTCATCTTGTCTGTGCTGTGTCGTCGTGGCCTAGTTACTTGCTTGCTTGCTTGTGTTCATTGGCTTGAGCTCCAGCGTGAAGTCCTGTATGTCGGATGAAGACATCTTGTTGTCCAACATCAGTGTGATGTCATACAGGACCTGAGTTTTGCGTGAGTATCCGTTGTCACATGTCTGGCTTATTGGTGTGCAGACTGGTGGTTCCTCGCCGTACAGGCAGACACTCTCCGACTTCGGAGGAATCGGCGATCCTACTGACTTTAGCCAGGACTCCGAAGGGACCTGTTGCCCATGATGCTCGACGAGGACGCGTCAATAGGTCTTGGCCAGTATATAACCCGGCCCTGGTGCCTTGGAAACACCTCTGCGTACCGGCCTAGTTACATTATAATAGGCATGTCTACAGTTGTGAAGTTCCAGTACCGGTCTGGCAAAACACGCTGGTTTCTGATCATAATTAAGGAAATGGGACTCTGCAGCATAGACCACATGGAAACGGTGATTTAGTGATGCCAGGTACAGAGAACAGTTTGTAAACCAACCTCATTCCAACGGATCCAGTGCCTTCCAGAGCTCAGATGATCTGTACGTCAATGCGATAAACTTAGGAGTTAAAACCACAGTCTTCCAGAGCTCAGACGATCTGTACGTCAATGCAATAAACTTAAGAGTTCAAACCACAGTCTTCCAGAGCTCAGACGATCTGTACGTCAACGCAATAAACTTTAGAGTTCAAACCACTGTCTTCCAGAGCTCAGACGATCTGTACGTCAATGCAATAAACTTAGGAGTTCAAACCACAGTCGTCCAGAGGATTCTTAGCCCACCAACTAATTATACCAGACAATCCGGGATGGTAAGATCAATGGCAAGAGAAGTAAAGAGATTGCGTTAGAGAAAAACATCACAGCACACAAAGATCTTGGGGGAAGAGACGCTGAGCTGAAGAGGCTGAGCTGAAGAGAGTTGCTGAGAACAGGAGAGAAAGAAAGGACATGATTAGACAACTTCAAGAGAACCGGAGAGAGTGGAGGGACATCATTAGACAACTTCAAGAGAACAGGAGAGAGTGGAGGGACATCATTAGACAACTTCAAGAGAATAGGAGAGAGTAGATGACATAATTAGACAACTTCAAGAGAACAGGAGAGAGTGGAGGGACATCATTAGACAACTTCAAGAGAATAGGAGAGAGTAGATGACATAATTAGACAACTTCAAGAGAACAGGAGAGAGTGGAGGGACATGATTAGACAACTTCAAGAGAACAGGAGGGATTGAGGGACATCATTAGACAACTTCAAGAGAACAGAAGATACTGGAGGGACATGATTAGACAACTTCAAGAGAACAGGAGGGACTTGAGGGACATCATTAGACAACTTCAAGAGAACAAAAGTGCCATGGACCGATATGAGGTAGACAGCGGTAAACTGATAGAGTAAGAACATGTTTACCATAGAAGCATAATTGGCATAGTGAGAACGGTTCACATGATCACTATGAACAAATATACACGACTAAGTTGAGGGAAGTCGGTGAGCAACGGATGATGATGATGATGATGAAGAGCAAAGGGAAGTCAGTCAGAGAAGTTGCGTATCACGTGACACTAGTTGTGTGGTCCACGGACGAGACACGGCTGGAGAGAATCAGTCTAGCCAGGGTCCGCGTCGGAGACAGTTGGAAAAACAAGTACAGAAGCCAAGCGACATGAAGTTGACATTACTCCAAGATTGGAACGACACTTCAGCCTGAGGCAAAAGTATGTCGCACAACCTGAGCGGTTAATTGCACAGCGATTCAAGCTCTATTGTCGCGTGCCGAGTTGACGGCAGTTGAGAATGCCCCATGCCCGATGTCAAGGGCAAGTGACCGTAAGTTGGGGATAGCGATAATTATAAGAACTGTACTTCGGTGTTGAACATTGTTTAGATAGTTACATCCTTAGCGCATGCCAGCCCGCATCGGTCGGTAATGAGTAATATTCAGTGCTGCGATAATTGTAATAATAAACACTGAACAATGGCAAGGACATTGGCTTGTTTGCTATTTTCATGTGATACATGTTCCTGCTTAATTCTGTCACTGTGGCTGAACAGACGAGCCAGCAATCAGCTACATGGCAGAAGTGGGGTGCTCGAATATAAAAAAAAAGCAGGAGCACAGAAATAAAAGTTACCTTCAAGAAAATTCGGTAACATTCAAACAAAGGACAAAGAAGGTCACCTTGGGCGCCATTTGCAATTTTGAATGAAGTCGTCAACAAACAGGCTCAGCTATCAAATCATGGTGTAAATATCTTTGTACAATATGAACATTTAAGCCACGACGCTGAACACAACAATGCAAATTAAATACCAATTTTGACAAATATTGACCCTGGCTGAGATAACAGTGGAGTTTTGAACTTCAAATAAACTTTAAAGGCATCCACTGATGACAGTAACTCATTGTCAACGAGTCTAGGAAGAAAGATTTATTAATTGCCTGAAGACATTCGGCAATGAAAAAAAAAAAAAGAGTCAAGAAAGTGAGCCCACTAATACAACGACGGCACATCATCAGGTGTCCAAAGCACCAACAGACAGTCCTGTCAATAGTCAAAACTCATCATATAAAGACAACATATCAAAACGACGATGATGGCTGAATTTTGCCTGGAATTCTCACTAATTTGTAGATCATTCAAAATTTATACCAAAGACCTCAAGACGGCGAAGATGTCCACAAATCCATTGTGAACCACAGCTTCAGCGAACAATCATTAATATATCAAGCTGTTTTCTACTTAAATCGAGGATCTGAATTTTTTCCAAGATAGTTGTCTGAATTTTGAATTTGGTCTTCAATTAACATCTAACGACTTTGTGAGACAACCAAAATTTCAATCAAATAACTCAAGTCGGCGAAGATGATAACAACTACATGGGGAGAACAGTAGGAATCATCAATAAGTAGTAGAGCAAGTTATTTTCATCTGGATTCAAGAATCAGAATTTTTCCAAGACATTTTTCTGAAGTTCAAGTTTGGTCGTCAACTAACAGTGAACAACATAGACAACCGAAGTCAACATACTGAGTCAGTCCAGAGCTATAACACCACATCACCACAGTGAATCGATATTATACTAAACTTTTTTCCACTCAAGTTACAGAACATCCAGAATTTTCCTACAGAGCTATCTGAAGGTCAAGCCTTGGTCTACTATCAACACTCAAGACCTCGACTACTGGAAGGAAGATGCCGGACCAGTAAAGGACCGCAACACAGCAGCAGCAACAAGACATCAGGCGAGTTAAATTGTCTGACTGTGTTTGTATCATTTTGTGCGGCTGTTTAGAGTGGATATTTGGTTACTTTCTCCACAGATTTTTGTCATTTTCTCCATTATAGGTGTTGAGCTTATAAAAAGCCTGAGTATTGAGATAACTTATGGAGTAATTGGATATCTCAAGAATAAGTCTCAGTGATCGGGAATAAGATCCACATGCATTACACATATGGTTTTAGTGTTCCATTGCTGTGTAAATTAAGAGGGTTATGCTACATATATATATAGTATACCACTCATATGATGTATCATCTATCTTTTCTGGTATGATAGTAGAAATATGGTGACACCATAATAACTCCAATCAAAAGTTACCTCTTAGGGTGAACAGCATTTAAGAAGGTCACAAGAACAATTTCTAAAGAAGTACATCAACTTGGAAAAAGAACAGCTGAAATAATTCACAGAAGGGAGTGATCAACTGTATAATTTAATAATGGGAAATAACATCTACTTAGGGTGACTACATATTTTCCATGTTCTTTTATAGGTAAACTAACAGGTGGTAGATGTCACATTTATATTATACTAAGTATAGAGCCATCATCTATCCTGTCTAGTGTAATATTGTGAACATTTGTGACATCAGGACACACCAGTATGAGTAATAAACGCAACTATCTTCAGACAAGGAATATCTCTTGTCCCGAGTAGCACACAATAAATAACTGTTGAATAGTAATTCCATCATGCATTATATACACAAAAACAACACAGTGTGTATACTAGGAACACCTTGTAGTGCATACATATGCGTTCCGGTGAGGTGGAATAAAACCGCATGAGTAAACATGTCTTCCTGCATGGATAATTATAGCTATGGGAGAGTAGTATGGCGTTTCAGCATTTGAACTGATTGCGCAAGAACTGTGTTAGGTTACATTTGGAAGAGAAATGCAGTACCGGCTTGTCAACATAGATCGTGGGTAATCTTTTTGTGGCGACAAGAGCGTTTCTAAAGAAATGGGTCCCACATTTGGTAGAACGGCTTTCCGGCATATGACATGGGTAATTGTTGTGTGACGGCGAACTGGCTATGCAAGGCGGTGAACTTGTTTGATAGTATAATCAACGAAAACCGTTTGTGATTCGGGGTATGACACACAGCGGAGTGTAGTTGGGAAAGAGTGACTAAAATATACAAATAGCTTAGAATTGATAACAACATGTGAGGTTGAGTGGCATCAGCACCGAGCCGGTGTCGAGTCTCTGGGTTATGATACGCGACCCTGGTATGGCTGGGGTGAAACATAATCTCTAAGAATTTAGTTTATACTCTCCAGTGTGTAAAAATGCCCTCGTGCAGATAATTAAGGCATGCAAAGTGATGGTTGGACGAACATTACCCGGTTACATTACTAGAAACAAACTACAATTAGTGTTACCACACTCAACAACTATAGGTAACACCAGATAACATCGTTAATTTAAAAGAATTCATTAACCAAGAACAGGCATAGTGTGCAGCAGTACTTTTGCCAACTAAAAAGAAGAAGAGTAAAATACTAGACAACTTAAAAATAGTGACAAACAAATATAGTATGAACCAGAAAGAATCTCAGCAATACTGAGCAACTAATAACGAGAACAGTTCCGACACAGAGAAATTACTTAGATGGCTAACAAAAAATAAAGCCAAGCCCAAGTGCAGATGTTGCAGAAAATTATCATTCAGGGGATAGATTTACGTTGTCCTCGGATGAAGAAGAAACGAGACATCAACCAGTAAAGTCAAAAAAGAAGGTAAAACCTCGACAAAATGATAAAGTCGACTATATTGAATTAGGATGGCAGAATAAGACTCCACCGAAAATACCTGATGTATATTATACCAAAACTGACAGACCAAGAGAATCTTGGATAAAGTCAGGGGTATTTAAAGCAGATATAAAGGAACAGCGTACCAAAAGATAACGACTAAAGAGACAAGGAACTGCATATAAAAAACCTACCATTAATATAGGTCAATGACAGTTCAAGGGAATAAACATATTTACTTTATCCTATTGTAAAACTGTGATAGTAATTAATGTAGCTTTCACAGATATTCTATAAATATCTTATGATTTTAATTAGTTTGTGTATGATACAGAAAACAAACATCACTACCACACACATTTAAAACACAGTAAAGTCACAATAGAAGGATAGGACCTAATTAACAATAACAGAAGAAACATCTCTTTAGATATACATTCAACATTCAATTTACTTACCATCTCAAGCTGTCTTTTTATTCACTAGGACACATACATATACAACTAAATACATTATTATCCACTACATACACAATCCACACTACATACACAATAAAAACAACAACTTTTTAACTGCATTACATAGAAGGGATACTATGCGGTAAGGATATGACTTAAAACAAGTATATTCAGAGTACAATAAGGGTAACAAGGAGACACAGTTATCCAAGTATTACTTGAAACTCTGAACTGCCGTATAGAATGAGTACAGATATCAGCAGTCAATTTGACATTGTACTTAATTAATTTAATAAGAGTCAGATATGTACATATTTTTTCCCATTTTTATTAATTACCAGAATGCACAGAAGAGGAATGAGAGAGTAGTGTGACCGTGCAAGCATCACCGTAAATCCATACAGGAATCTGGAAAATGTAGCATTCCAGGTCTACAATCCTAGCGTACCAATCCAGCACTAACAAGATAGCGGAAAAGATCAGCCCATGGTAAACAAGTAGGACCAACCACACCCATGGTGAAAATGCACAGAAGATGAATGAAAGAGTTGTGGGACCGTGCAAGTACCACCGTAAATACAGGAATCTGGAAAAGGTAGCATTCCAGGTCTACAATCCTAGGGCACCAAACCAGCACAAACGACCTAGCGGAAAAGACCAGCCCATGGTAAACAAGTAGGACCAACCATACCCATGGTGAAATAATTGAGTGCTATTATGCTTAGTGATTGTTAATATGAATTCATATATCATATTTCATATTCCATCGATCAGGTGTAAATTATCATATTGCATATTCCATCAATCATGAGTAAACTATCAGCCGATCCATGTAAGCGCCACAAAAGATCCAAATATGAATCTTCAAGTGGAACTCTGTACTGAAAAAGCATGGTGAGGCTAACATAATTCCAGCAAACAATTAACAATCCAGGATAAACAAAGATTATCAAATAATACTTACTGCAAATTGACTATGATTATGATCACTTATTACTCAGTATTCTTTCATAAATCATACAGGTTGCAGATTCCATCAAGCATGATTAGACCATCATCTCATGAAAAGAAAATATACCATTCATCTACCATTAACATCTAACATCTATGTCTAACATCTACGTCACAGAAGCAGTGTTAAGAATATACACTGGTATAAGAACCAATTTTCAGATACCAAGTGAGAGAAACCTACGGTATCGAAAATAGAACACAACAAAGGTGAGGATTGAGAATAGTACAACAGACGACAACAATATCAACCACAAGTACAACGGGAACACTGATGTCATCAGAGACCTAATGATTGAAACACAATCTGCGGTGATTGGGTCCGAGGCAACTGCAAGCCATAATAGACCAGGGTATAATCACCGGTAAACATATCATCACATATACTACAATGATGATAACAATATATCGTTGTGCTATTGCATAGTATAAGTTTTCATACACATTATTTATGTTTATGTGAAAATTTATTTTACATATGCGGAGTGATAGAAGGCTTAATAGTGTATCTTTTGCAGTAATAATAAAATATAATAGAAACACCAACCAAGACTAAAACAAGAGACACATTTCATAAATTATTACAACGGTGGCAACAAAAACAGCATAAAGTGACAACGATCAAGAAAAAAAGTTGCAACAAATGACACGAGTTTATGGTGGTATTTAATTTTAATATTGATGCTACAACATATAAGCACATTGATAATGTAAATCAATGTCACATTTTAATTTTTCTTTCAATTTATAACATTGCATGAATATCTTAAATATGTCAATGAAATTTATTGATGATAATTTTATTCATTGATTGACATATTCCATAATAGAAATGATCATGCATAGAAATGTACATACATGCTAAGGTATATCTCTATTGGTCAACACTAAACGGGTCTAGCATATCAACAGAAGGCTAAAAGACGGTATGGGAGTGAAATGAATGAACATAGAGATAGAAAGAAACATTTCACCAGAAACAAGAACACAAGGAACAGTAAGTGCTTCAACATCAACCAGCAAGGGAGATAGAATATCATAGTATTATAAACTTTGACAGACACAAAGGTATCGGTAAATGAGTTTACAAGATAGATCTATATCGGCAAGAAAATTAATTTGCGGTTATAAGAGTAAAAGACAACACCTTTCACGAAGAAGAAGTAATCACCCTAGACAAATTAAATACTAGAAGTATACCGCAAACAAACAAGTGCCTATGCAACAACCCCATCTGTGAGTATGTAAAGGATTACGTCACACGGTAAAACCAAATGACAACCGAGAACTACAGCGGTACAGAAGTCATGTATATATTGCTCATATTCCACTATACCAAATATAAATAATAATATAGAGGGTAAAGGTACCTATTAACCACGCATGTCCCCTCATTCGGGCGTAATGGCCTTGATAGGTTTGAGGTTGCTTGTCTATAGGGCAAATGAGGGACTACTATGGGGAGGCCATGGAACCTTATGAAGCTCATAGTATGTTAGACCAACCACCCCCCCCCCCCCATAGGTTGGCTACACGTCGTCTGCGTGGAAAGTAGATTGATAGGGCGTGCCTGAATATAATAATATTTTTTTTTTCATTTTGTGCAGTGGTTAATGGAATGCCATACTATCATATTATCAGACAAAATAAGGTGGTGGAAATACAATAGAGGATACAGTAATGAAATGACTACACATATCGCTTCATGTCATGGTATTGAAAAACCAAATAGACTGTGAAAATGGCTACACCATTTTCAAAAAATGGGGGGGGGGGCATAATGCCATGGACCGATATGAGGTAGACAGCGGTAAACTGATAGAGTAAGAACATTTTTACCATAGAAGCGTCATTGGCATAGTGAAAACGGTTCACATGATCACTATGAACAAATATACACGACTAAGTTGAGGGAAGTCGGTCAGCAACGGATGATGATGATGAAGAGCAAAGGGAAGTCAGTCAGAGAAGTTGCGTATCACGTGACACTAGTTGTGTGGTCCACGGACGAGACACGGCTGAAGAGAATCAGTCTAGCCAGGGTCCGCGTTGGAGACAGTTGGAAAAACAAGTACAGAAGCCAAGCGACATGAAGTTGACATTACTCCAAGATTGGAACGACACTTCAGCCTGAGGCAAAAGTATGTCGCACAACCTGAGCGGCTAATTGCACAGCGATTCAAGCTCTATTGCCGCGTGCCGAGTTGACGGCAGTTGAGAATGCCCCATGCCCGATGTCAAGGGCAAGTGACCGTAAGTTGGGGATAGCGATAATTATAAGAACTGTACTTCGGTGTTGAACAGTGTTTAGATAGTTACACCCTTAGCGCATGCCAGCCCGCATCGGTCGGCAATGAGTAATATTTAGTGCTGCGATAATTGTGAATAATAAACACCGAAGAATGGTAAGGACATTGGCTTGTTTGCTATTTTCATGTGATACATGTTCCTGCTTAATTCTGTCACTGTGGCTGAACAGACGAGCCAGCAATTAGCTACATGGCAAGAAGTTACTGGAGGGACATGATTAGACAACTTCAAGAGAACAGGAGATACTGGAGGGACATGATTAGACATCTCCAAGAGAACAGGAGAATGGAAGGATATGATTTGACAACTTCAAGAGAACAGGAGAGAGTGGAGGGACATGATTTGACAACTTCAAGAGAGAAAGAGAGACTGAAGGGACATGATCAGAGAGCTTCAAGAGAACAGGAGAGAGTGGAAGAACATGATTAGACAACTTCAAGAGGACAGAAGATAGTGGTGAGACACGATTAGAGATCTTCTACACCAGTCTTTAGTCCGATTAATCTGACGATGATTATTTCCAAACCGCACATTTCTAGGCTATTAAAAATACCATGGCTTCTTTCCATGTGGTTTTCGTAAATACTTGTCATACGATGTGGATTGTTTTCCAACTTCTAATTTGCCAAATGCAGATACGAATGCCATAAAATGTAGTACATTATAATAATAATTGGCCTTTACTTTCATCTGCTGTAATGATATCATAAAGTGCTTGCGTTGTATGGTATACTCATGGCCGATGTTTCAAATGTATGTATGATTATTTTTTGTGTATAAATTAGAGTGTATTTTCATTGCTATAGAACAGTGAATATCTTAACCCCAGGTCAATTTTCTATGCAATTGTACATTTAGTAGTCTGAGATTGCTTTCTGAACGGGAGGTCAACGTTTAAGTTCAACGTAATGCCGGTGTATGGATTTAACCGCCTGCAATGCCATCAGCGCACCGACAGTTTAATGCGATCGCTGTTATCCTTTCGACCATGTCGACTGCTGGTTCTTGTAGAGCACGAATAGCAGAATGCTAAGACTACAACTGTTTGCTAAAATCGCCATTACGGAACTCGTCAGATGTAATATGGAAGGATGCACCAAGTTAACACTTGATGGGACAAGTATTGAGAAAGAACTAGGAAACAGCGCTTCTGGAATCCACAAGGCAAAAGACACGGAGTTGAGAAACATGGGATAAAGATGTCTTTTTGTTTTTGCATTCTCTCACTTTGAACACAAGCGTAGTCCATATACTCTACGCTTCTAGTAGTGCTGGACTGAATTTTGCGTGTGGATTAGCTTTCCCTATTAATAGTGTGCCTCGCCATCAGGTGAACCCACTCCGACTTCAGAGGTACTTGTAATTTATGTCCCCATGTCAAGGACGGTAGGTCAACATTTTAGTCCAACTGACCGGTGTAGGGGTTGAACCTCTTACCTCGGCATCTACACACCAGATGTTTAAGAACATGTGGATCCACTGGATAAAGATGTGAAACTAATTACAAAATGTAGACACTTATAAGTCTTCGATTGTTCGGCCTGGGGGGTCTATTTTTTACTCGGTGGAAGAGGAAGAACAGGGGAAGGGGGGAAGGAAAAGCAGCAGAACAAGAAAAATAAGAACAAGAAGACGGAGGAGGAGGAGGAAGAGGAGGAGGAGGGAAGAATAAGAGTTAACGTTTGCGTTAAAATATTTAATTAAATGTTTCTACATTATTTTACTTGTCACGTTTGTCTCTTCTATCAGCTCACTTTTCATGTAAGTCTCTCGGAGTCATCTCTATAAATACCCGCACTGCCATTGATCACAGGCTAGCTACGAGAAGAAAACCATCAGTCTGTTTTATAATTCGGGTAGATGGCATTGCTTGCGGTCGAGTCAGGAGAAGAAATAAAGGCAAACAGCACCATCATCAATAAATAAAATGTTAATTGAAATACAAGAAGAAGTAGTAGTAGTAGTAGTAGTAGTGGAAGTTGCAGTAGTAGTACTAGTAGTAGTAGTAGTAGTAGTAGTAGTAGTAGTAGTAGTAGTAGTAGTAGTAGTAGTAGTAGTAGTAGTAGTAGTAGTAGTAGTAGTAGTAGTAGTAGTAGTAGTAGTAGTGGAAGTTGCAGTAGTAGTAGTAGTAGTAGTAGTAGCAGCAGCAGCAGTAGTAGTAGTAGTAGTAGTAGTAGTAGTAGTAGTAGTAGTAGTAGTAGTAGTAGTAGTAGTAGTAGTAGTAGTAGTAGTAGTAGTAGCAATAGTAGTAGTAGTAGTAATAGTAGTAGTAGCAGCAGCAACAGCAGCAGCAGCAGCAGTAGTAGAAGGAGGAGTGAGAGAACGAGCACGCAGGCGGAGAAGAATAATAATATAAAAACTAAGAAGAACAATAACAACAACAATAACACGACAAATAAGAAGAAGGAAAGCCTCCCCCACATCACCCCGACTCCCAGGCGAAGACGGAGAAAAAGAGGAAGAAGAAGAAGCATGTACAAATATTATGTAATGCTTGGAGACAATACTCACCGTCTTGAGGAGGCTGCCACGACAGATGGATATACTGATATTCTTCATTGTGGAATTGGTGAACCTTGAGGTCAATGGGCGCGGCTGGGAAGTCGGGTCCTGTCTCAAATCCATGCATGTGCTCTGACATAACCATAGATAACTTCACAGATATATTATGAGGAAACCGCTGATAGCTACCGACAAATTTACAGATGTAACATCAGTGATACTTTCACTAGTTCTACATAACCACAGACATCATTATTAGAAAACTATATATGAGAAAACCTGTAATACACTATTTCTGAGATAACCACTGACAACTTCACAGATATATGAGAAAACAAGTGATATTTTCACTACTTCTGACATAACCACAAAAAGCTTTATAGGTATAATTGGAGACAACCAATAATTATGTCGGAATTTCTAACATAAACATATACAATTCTACAAATATAATATGGAGAAACTAGTAATATTCTTCTTAATGCTTTTTTAATAAATTACACCCAGTTACAGTTACATCATGACAATAAGAAATACTGCGAAATATAATTTCGCATAGATATTCACATATAAGTCTTCTGTTGTGAGTAAAAGCTTCAGATAGTCCCATAACAAATACTGCCTTTAGGATTTGAAGTGTTAGACATGCACATATCCATGGTCATGATATATGTGGTAAGACGGACAGTTCCAGTAGGTATCGCATTTCCTTCCCAGACTATACCCAGAAAATTAAGAAAATTGTCCGGTATTAACATTATAAGTCTAAGTCCACGCTAGAGTCATAGTGAGCGAAAAACATACTCCTGCCTCTGCTGATTTGAACCCTAACCAAGGTCTTGGCAGGAAATGGTACTAATCAGTATGCCATTGTATTGTTTAGCTCTACTGATTTTAGGGAAGGGAGTGAAGTTTAACATCCTTTGGCCCATATTTTGGTACTAATCAGTATGTCCATGTATTGTTTAGCTCTACTGATTTTAGGGAAGGGAGTGAAGTTTAACATCCTTTTACCCATATTTGGTAAATGTCGCCTACAATTAGTATAAGAATTGGTCATTTTCAAGGGAAAGAGGGAGATACTGAAAGTTATATCGTCCCCTAAAGCCTGACAAGGCACCTCTAAGTCCACTAAAGACGGACGCCCTACTTCTGACCCCATTTATTACTCAGTGTTATAGAATGGCAAAGGATCCACTGACTTACCGGCTGCGCACAAGTGTGGAAAACCACCGGTTATGCGGCAACTGACTTGATCCTGTCAAAAAGAAAACACAAAAAAGAAAAAAAAACAGTGAAGAGTTTGAAAGTAATGTAGAGGTCAACTGGTCTTCCATTCATTCATGATTAATTCAGTCATGTGTTCATAATGCATTCAATTATAATTTATTAATTTAGTCTTTATTGGTACATTAATTTAATCATCTATATAAACAGGCTGCAACTAGTTCAATTTTCTCTGGCTGTTGGAGATATGGACTGAGAGCTATGATGCCGATTCTTAAGTCCACTCCTCATTCATACATCACTCTTCCATAATTCAGTCATTTATAATTCTGTGTGGCTTAGAATTATTGTACTAACACTGATCGTAGTCTGTGTCCAGGTGTGGAAACCTTTTTTTTTAAAAATAAATTGAGAATGTTATAACATGCGATGATCGAACTCCAAGTCTTCTCAGACAAAGGCAACGTCACTTAGCGAACACCCGTGCGCGTTAGACTGTCTATAATCATGGTTTAAACTCATTGACTCCGTCATCTGGATAAGAAGACTGATCAGAATTAAACTCATTACAACTAGCAGCCTAATTCCGGCTAACCTAAGGATCCTGGCTTATAATGACCCAAAGATTAACCCTTTGAATGCTCCCATTTATTATGCCCTACCCACTGTTCTGCTTTATCATCTGCTTTCATCGTCATAGCCTCAGTAACAATATGTGAAGGCCACTTGTATACGACTAATGCGTATTAGAATGCATGTGGAGCTAGACACATATCTACATAGACCGAACGGCACTCAGTGGCTGATGTGGTCGCCTTTACTTCCCAAGACAGTTCCCTGTAGCAATGTTAGACTTAGTAAGCCCAGGTCGGTTTTAAAACATGTGAAACCACCGCTGTGGCAGGTGAGCAGAATCACAACTTCCAAATATCTACTTTCTAATCTCAAGTCCACAAATAAAAATGGACTGAACTCATCGCTGAGTTTGCAGTTTAAAATAAAGCACAATTTGTATACACTTAGATTAGCACCCAATTATATTTCTTCCCAATGTTACATGTTGTTAAAAAATAAACATGTGCATTGCAAGAGAAGTCTTAATATGTCCTTAGCAAATACCTTGACATGTATCACTCGGCAACACAATTCTACACATGTCTTTGATTAGATCTAGAAATATGTCTCTCGCCAAAAGTCTACAAGTGTCTTTGACTAGATCTAGAAATATGTGACTTGTCAACAGTCTACACGTGCCTTTGGCTAGATCTAGAAATGTAACCCTAACCTATGAAAGTCTACAGATGTCTTTGACTAAATGTATAAATGTAATCCTCACCAATGATAGTCTACAAGTGTCTTTGACTAGATCTATAAATGTAATCCTCGCCAATGGAAGTCTACGTGTGTCTTTGACTAAATCTATAAATGTAATCCTCACCAATGGAAGTCTACGTGTGTCTTCGACTAGATCTATAAATATAACCCTAACCAATGGAAATCTACACATGCCATTGACTAGATCTATAAATGTAATCCTCACCAATGGAAGTCTACGTGTGTCTTTGACTAGATCTATAAATATAACCCTAACCAATGGAAATCTACACATGCCATTGACTAGATCTATAAATGTAATCCTCACCAATGGAAATCTACACATGCCATTGACTAGATCTATAAATATAACCCTAACCAATGGAAATCTACACATGCCATTGACTAGATCTATAAATGTAATCCTCACCAATGGAAATCTACACATGCCATTGACTAGATCTATAAATATAACCATAACCAATGGAAATCTACACATGTCATTGACTAGATCTATAAATGTAATCCTCACCAATGGAAATCTACACATGCCATTGACTAGATCTATAAATATAACCCTAACCAATGGAAATCTACACATGTCATTGACTAGATCTATAAATGTAACCCTCAACAATGGAACTCTGCATGTGTCTTTGACTGGATCTAGAAATGTTTCTCTGACCAACAGAAGTCTACAAGTGTCTTTGACTAGGTCTAGAAATGTCACCCTCACCAATGGGAGTCTACTTGTGTCTTTGACTAGATCTTGATATGCTTCTCTCGCCAACTGAAGTCTACTCCCACGTATCGTTGACTTAATCTTAAAATAAATCTCTCGCCAAGTGAAATTTACGTTTATTGTGACAGAGAAATTGCTCTAGAATATCATTCCAAATTATTCACTCCAAAGAATATTACTACGTTTATTGAACATACGATTCCATCCACATAAATGTAGCTGTTTTTATTTTTATTTTTTTATTTTTTTCGCATATCCTATTTATAGGACATCGCTGTCAACACCAGCATTTTGTCACTGTTGTTTGCCATTGCTTTCTGAGCGACCGGCTAACATACCCCCGTATGTAACCAACGCGACGCGATCCGCTACCGAATCTCGCACAGCAGCGTTACCATGCGTGGATATACGGAATTACGGAAAAGGTCAATAACGCCTTCGCCAGGGCGACCGGCAAATGTAGCTTTAGGGTGGCCAAAAACTTATTGTTGTAAAATTAATATACATCTGGTCTTTTGAACTGCACACTAACAAAGAATATTTATAAAGTGTGCTATTTCTGATTAGTTTTTATAGTAAAGTAAGGGAACCATTTTTTCAGTCATGATATTTATAGGATACTAGCTGACCCTGCCCGGCTTCGCCCAGATCCTGGTGGGGAGCATCTCATTTAATTCATATAAGTAGTCATATAAGTTCTCGTTCCCGTTACCGACTGTCTGTCTGTCTGTCTGTCTGTCTGTCTGTCTGTCTGTCTGTCTGTCTGTCTGTCTGTCTGTCTGTCTGTCTGTCTGTCTGTCTGTCTGTCTGTCTGTCTGACCCGGCCCGGCATTGCCCAGCTCCTGGTGTGGAGCATCTCATTTAATTCATATAAGTAGTCATATAAGTTCCCGTTCCCGACTTTCTATCTGTCTGTCTATCTATCTGTCTATCTGTCTGCCTGACCCTGCCCGGCTTCGCCCAGTCCCTGGTGGGAAGCATCTCATTTAATTCATATAAGTAGTCATATAAGTTCCCGTTCCCGTTACCGACTGTCTGTCTGTCTGTCTGTCTGTCTGTCTGTCTGTCTGTCTGTCTGTCTGTCTGTCTGACCCGGACCGGCATCGCTCAGCTCCTGGTGTGAAGCATCTCATTTAATTTATATAAGTAGTCATATAAGTTCCTGTTCCCGACTGTCTATCTGTCTGTCTATCTGTCTGCCTGACCCTGTCCGGCTTCATTAAATTCATACAACAAAAAAAGTAACTTAAAAGAACGTTCTTCCACACACCATCCATTATTTTTAATGAAAACTCTTTCTAATCACCTGCATGACTACAGTAACTTCTTAAGCAAAAAAAGATGAGCTACAATGTTATGCATTGTGCATCATTTTTATGAAAACTTTGAAAATGCCTTACAGATTGTATCATTATTTATTATAACTCATATGCCGGTACATAACTATGGACAAAGAGTTTATAAATCTTTGAAAACGATGCCACAATATGACTATAAGTTATACAGAAAAGTTATGCCCCTTGAAATAACGTTTACAGAGTTAGGTCCCCTGAGATATATAAAATTATGATGAAAAATGAAAAATGAAATAATACTGAGTAAGCAGGCGATTTCACACTAACAAAATATCACAGTTGGCAGCTCTGGAATGAAAGGAAGGCGTGTAGAAAATTTCATCTCAATCGGATGGGCCGTTCGCGAACGTATAAAGGACATACAGACAGAAATACATACATTTGGACGGAGATCCTTTTTTATATATAAGATACTAGCTTACCCGGCCCGGCTTCGCCCAGTCCTTGGTGGGGAGCATCTCATTTAATTCATATAAGTAGTCATATAAGCTCACGTTCCCGTTACCGACTGTCTGTCTGTCTGTCTGTCTGTCTGTCTGTCTGTCTGTCTGTCTGACCCGGCATCGCCCAGTCCTTGGTGGGGAGCATCTCATTTAATTCATATAAGTAGTCATATAAGTTCCCGTTCCCGTTACCGACTATCTGTCTGTCTGTCTGTCTGTCTGTCTGTCTGTCCGTCCGTCCCTCTCTGTCTGTCTGTCTGCCTGTCTGTCTAATCATTTATTGGTTGCAGTTAGAACAACCTTAGATAAACGAAGACCAACTTACAAAAAGCATTAGAAAGAGCACTTGAAAGATCTTTACATCTTCCCCCAACAATTAACTTGGGTAAATGGAGCAGCGGCAGCAGCATCAGCAGAAGAAGGAAAAGGAGTAGTAGACAACTGCAGCGAAAAGGTGGTTCTGTCTATCTATCTGACCCGGCGTGACTTCGCCCAGCTCCTGGCGGGTAGCGTCTCATTAAATTCATACAACAAAAAAAAGTAACTTAAAAAAATGCCCTTCCACACACCATCCATTATTTTTAATGAAAACGCTTTCTAATAACCTGCATGACTACAGTAACTTCTTAAGCAAAAAAAGATGAGTTACAATGTTATGCATTGTGCATTATTTTTATGAAAACTTTGAAAATACCTTAAAGATTATATCATTATTTATTATAACTCATATGCCGGTACATAACTATGGACAAAGAGTTTATAAATCTTTGAAAACGATGCCACAATATGACTATAAGTTATACAGAAAAGTTATGCCCCTTGAAATAACTTTTATAGAGTTAGGTCCCCTGAGATATATGAAATTACAATGAAAAATGAAAAATGAAATAATACTGGGTAAGCAGGCGATTTCACACTAAAAAATATTACAGTTGGAAGCTCTGGAATGAAAGAAAGGCGTGTAGAAAATTTCATCTCAATCGGATGGGCCGTTCGCGAGCGCATAAAGGACATACGGACATACAGACAGACATACAGACAGACAGACAGACAGACAGACAGACAGACAGACAGACAGACGGAGATCGCAATTTATATATAAGATGATGCTAGCACTATTTTTAGATCAATCGGCACTCGATGTGTGATATAGTTAATATCATGGCGGTCACTTTTACTTCCAGGGAAATATTTTTGTAGCCGTCAAAGGCTAGCTCTAGCTGGGAGCCCAGATCAAAGACAAAATATCCAGGCCTTTTGAAGAATAATTAAACACATGGCCATCGGGCCGACAGGCAAGCTTGCTAATCATGGCTACAGATGTTAGTGTGGGGTTTTATCCTAAGTTTTGAAATTTATGTATAATAATACACATTTATATAAATAGTGGAGGGTCAGGGACACTTAGAACTTCCCAGGAGAAACTGCACCTGGCACGTATGCAAAGGATATTAACGCACAGATGTATGTTGACAGAAGATGAGTTGCTGACTATGGGATATAGTTGGAGCTACAAGATATGACACAGGTCTTCGGAATGACTAGCCTATCGTTGCTCTCAGACACACAAACACACACACACACACACACACACACACACACACACACACACACACACACACACGCACATACACACACAGACACACGCACATATATAACAAACATAAGACACACACGCATGAGACACACATACAACATGCACGCACGCACGCACGCACGCATGCAAGAGGATGGACGGACAGGCAGACAGGCAGAACGAACAAACGAACGAACGGACTTTATTTATTTTATTAAGTGAAATATATATATATATCTTCTTCTTCAGCTTTCCGAGCCATTGAGGTTCTTTGCTGCAAATACAATCCGTCTCCATTCGTCTCTCTGGTGGACCTTCTCTTGCCAGTCGTTGATTCCAAGTGCTTGTAGGTCTGTACATGTATTATCTCTCCACCGTCTTCTTGGTCTACCTCGGGGTCTACGGTCATTTATTTCCTGAGTGTAAGCGAGTTTTGTTTCCCTATTATCTTCCATTCTTTCTATATGCCCCAGCCATTGTAGTCTATTAGCCTTCATGATACCAGTGATTAGCGGGGACTTAAACAGATCATAAATGTCTTTGTTACTTCTTCTTTTCCACTCTCCACTTTGTGTATCCCTAATGGGTCCAAAGATGCGTCTTAAAATTTTGTTCTCAAAGGTTTGTAACAAGGCTTCGTCTCCTTTCGTTGTACTCCAGGTTTCAGAGCCATACAGCACAACTGGTCTGATCAGTGTTTTGTATATTGTGATTTTGGTGTTACGAGATAGCGCCTTTGATTTTAGCAGATGTTGTAGTGCATAGTATATCTTATTTCCAGAGTTGATTCTAGTTTGTATTTCTTCTCTTATGATGTTGGAGCAGTTGAAGATTGTACCCAGGTATTTGTATGTTTCCGTTCTTTTAATGGTCATATTATCTATTTGTATGTGGCCAGAATTTTTAGCCATTCCGTCTCTTGAAATTACCATATATTCTGTCTTATCTTGGTTGATAACCAGCCCCATCTGTTGGGCTTTTTCCTTTAAGTGAGTCAATATTTCCAATGTCTTTTGTTCACTTTGCCATTTAATATCTATATCATCTGCATAACCAAGTAGCTTGGATGTTCCTCCAATATCACATTCCTCCTTTATTTTCCTTACAACTTTCTCTAGAGCCAGATTGAAGAGTAGCGGCGATAGTGCATCACCCTGTTTCAAGCCAGATGTTATTTGGAAGGGGTCTGATTTCCTGCCTTTATATGTTACTATATTATAAGTATCTTCCATGCATAGTCTGGTCATGTTGATTAACTTCCTTGGTATTCCAAATTCCTGCATAGCATTCCATAGACTATTCCTATGGACACTATCATAAGCCTTTTTAAAATCCACAAAAATGTTATGGAGATCTCTTTTATATTCCCAATGTTTCTCTGCTATTTGTCGTAAGATAAATATCTGATCTATTATTGATCTGTTTTGTCTAAAACCCGCCTGGTAGTCACCTAATATGTCTTCTGAATATGGTTTTAGTCTATTTAGTAATACTGCGGATAGTATCTTATAGCTTGTGGACAGTAGTGATATTCCTCTATAATTTCCACATTGGAACTTGTCTCCTTTCTTAAAGATAGGTATCAATAATGACTCTTTCCAGTCATGGGGTAATTCTTCTGTCCTCCAGATTTTTATTATTAGTTCGTATAGCTTTAGATGTAATGCATGGCCACCTGCCTTTATAAATTCAGCAGCAATTCCATCAGTCCCAGTTGCCTTATTGTTTTTAAGTCGTGTGATTACATAAAGGATTTCTTCAAATGTAGGTTCTTCAATTTGTGGTTCGCATGTTAGAACCTCTTCCTGTGGGAAAATGTTATTTGGAGCTTCACAATTTAGTATATATAGATACTAGCTGACCCGGCCCGGCTTCGCCCAGACCTTGGTGGGGAGCATCTCATTTAATTCATATAAGTAGTCATATAAGTTCCCGTTCCCGTTACCGACTGTCTGTCTGTCTGTCTGTCTGTCTGTCTGTCTGTCTGTCTGTCTGTCTGTCTGTCTGTCTGTCTGTCTGTCTGTCTGTCTGACTCGGCCCGGCATTGCCCAGCTCCTGGTGTGGAGCATCTCATTTAATTCATATAAGTAGTCATATAAGTTCCCGTTCCCGACTCTCTGTCTACATATATCTTATATATATATAATAGACGGATAGGTAGACAGACAGACAGACAGACAGACAGACAGACAAACAAACAGACAGACAGACAGACAGACAGACATATATGTGTGGTTTCTGAATGATGTTATTTGTCAACGGATCAATGTACAACGTTAAGGAATGCAGAGGATGATCCAGACTTCAGTCCTTCACATGCTACCCTCATTCACGCTTTTAGCCTACAAATCAAACCTACACAATTGGGTGGACTGTTAGGCCACGGAGTGTGAACTCGCCTGTGTCCGTAGTGTCGATGTGTGTAGGTGTAAGCAACATGTCCCCAACGCCCTCGCATGCTCTAATGTCAAATCATTTGAGTATTACCTGTTAGAAAGTATCAGAAATGCTCTGAGTTCACCGAAGGCTGGAGCTCGAATGCCCACAAACTACCGTTAGGTAGTTATGCCACGTACTGTATGACGTGGCATTTGTTTATTCTCGGTGCTCCATTGTGCAGCGAAAAGGTGGGGAGAATCTCATTTAATTCATATTTTCTTGGCCCTTATAAAAGGCCAGATAAAAATTATTACATGTACAAATAAATTTACGGTAGATAACTTCTTCAATTAAGCACCAAAAGATGAGTCATATAAGTTCTCGTTCCCGTTACCGACTATCTGTCTGTCTGTCTGTCTGCTTGTCTGACTGTCTGTCTGTCTGTCTGTCAAATAGACCCATCCCTCTGTCTCTCCCTCGTCTATCCCTCCCTCCCTCCCTGTCTATCTGTCTGCCTACCCGTCCCTCCGTCTCTCCCTCCGTCTCTCCATCCCTCCCTCCCTCCCTCCCTGTCTGTCTGTCTGTCTGTTTGTCTATCTATCTATCTCTGTCTGTCTGTCTGTCTGTCTAATAGACCCATCCCTCCGTCTATCCCTCCCTCCCTCCCTGTCTTTTTATCTATCTATCTATCTATCTATCTATCTATCTATCTATCTATCTATCTATCTATCTATCTATCTATCTATCTATCTATCTATCTATCTATCTGTCTGTCTGTCTGTCTGTCTGCCTGCCTGACCCGGCCCGGGTTCGCCCAGTCCCTGGTGTGGAGCATCTCATTTAATTCTGAGTAGGTAAGAATCCGCTCTGCCTTCAAAATGTTGACGTGAAGATTTTCTTCCTGCAGCTGCTTCTGTATTTGTTGATCAGTAAGCTCCATTTTTAGCCGCTTGACCACCCATCTGACTGTGTTTGAATCAGTGTTTCTGATTCTGGTGTCTTGGTCCTCCTTCCTCTCACAAGTTTTTGTGTTCGTCTGTGGGTAGTCGTCGCTCTTCTTATTGGTAGTTTCATTGACTGTAGGTTCAGATACTTTATTACAGCTTGCATGCAGACTCTCCAAAGGCAGGTTCGTCTTCTTGATAGTCTGGTCGGTTTTCTCACTATGCATCTTGGAAGCTGCTTGTTTCTTTGTGCTATTACGACGTGCCATTTTCCCCCCGTATCAGACTGCTTGAAATGTGTAAGGCGTCTTGGCTTGATAGCGCTGAGAAGTGCTGTCAAGCGAATCGTGTCGATATGATGGCGGAAAACACTAAAGATGCGATGATATTGTTCAACATCTTTTAGATAACTTCTTAAGTATAGAAAGATGAGTTACAATGTTATGCATTATGCATTATTTTTATGTAAACTTTGAAAATGTCTAAAAGATTGTATCATTATTTATTATAACTCATATGCCGGTACATAACTATAGACAAAGAGTTTATAAATCATTGAAAACGATACAACAATATGACTATAAGTTATACAACAATGTTATTAAAAGTTATGCCCCTTGAAATAACTTTTTCTAGAGTTAAGTCCCTTAGCTAATGTGTAGTCACGTCATTTTCTTCCCTTTCCCTAGCGTTTTGGTTCGGGGATTCTTTCATCATCATCATCATATATTTACGTACGTATTTTGGGAGGGGGAGGAGGGAGGAGGAGGAAGAAGGAAAAAAAAACTATGACAGTTGACAGCTCTGGAATGAAAGTAAGGCGTGTAGAAAATTTCATCTCAATCGGATGGGCCGTTAGCGAAAAAATAAAGGACATACATATTTACATACATACATATTTACATACATACACTTTGATTTATATATGTAGATATATATAACATAAATATATGTTATTTATTTATTAAACAGGTAGGTAGGTAGGTAGGTAGGTAGGTAGGTAGGTAGGTAGGTAGGTAGGTAGGTAGGCAGGCAGGCAGGCAGGCAGGTAGAAGGCTAAATACTGATGATGACCACAACATCCTAGAACGCAGTATGGTAAATAAACTTCGCCATTAGACGCCTGGCCCACTATGTTAGGAAACACCTTAGGGACACCATACACCATAGTGATGTTTAAGTCACTAAAGTAAGAATGTTCTTGAGCGTGTTCTGGTATTATTGTTGACACAATTTAAGTGGAGCAGATGTCACTTCCCGTGGTCTAATGCTGTTTAGCATTTTAAAAGTGTCAACAAAACGTGACACAATTTTATTTAATTAACGGTTGTTGTTGTCTTCACTAAAAATGCTATATGTGGTGTGTTAATGCTGAAAATCAATATTTCAGCAGAAGTAAAATAAACATTTTCCTGTTCTCAGTTCTTCAAAATGTCCAATACACATTGTCTAAGAACGAGCTACTAATTGTATGAAAATGTTTTAAAGGGCAAAGGAACGGTTCGGTTTGGCCTAAACTGCATATCAGTGTTCGTGATTCTACAATTTTTTTCGTATTCTTCTTATTTTTTTTATTCACTATGGGAAACTAATTAGGAAGGGAAAGTAATTATGTTGTTGCCAGAAAAGGGACACGAATAATTAAAGTATGTGACAAGATCAATAAAAAGCAAGGGGAAAGCCAAATTAAAACTCAACTTTAATTCTCGAGCATCAACCAAATTAGAAAACAAACGTCTAGAAGTTGTCATCAGACAAAAGCAAAAGATATGGAACAAACGAAAAGAAGCAGTGGCTTCAGCAGGATATAACAATATGAAATGCAAACGATTAGGTATATTTAGCTCCTGCGAAAATAAGATATACTACATACAGACACAATGTACATACCTTACAAAGGACTCCATACGCAGGTGAAAACATCCAAAATTAGAAACAATAAATAAATATATAATAATGGCGTAATACGAAGGGAAGTCAATAAGTTAGTCACAAATGGCTGTAGAAAAATAACTAAATATGATAACAACTTGAAACCAGTTTATTTTTATACATACATCCCTTTATTTCTCAACATAATTTCCACCAACATTGATGTACTTATCCCATCGATGTATCAGTCCTCACAAACCACATGCATACAACTGCGTGCTCTGTTTTCTAAACCACGTTTTCACTTCACATTCAACTTCGGCGTCATTCGCGAAATGTCTCCCGCCAATGTGCGTTTTCAGTGGATCAAAAAGGTGGAAATCGCTAGGGGCTAAGTCGGGGCTGTAAGGTAGATGTTCCAGAACCTCTCACCTTAGGTGGTTAATTTTCTCCTGAGTTAATCGAGCGTATGTGGTCTGGCATTGTCATTAAGAAGCAACACTCCTCTATTCAGCAGTCCTGGATGTTTTCTTCGAATTGCACCATGAAGCATCGATAGAACTTCACAGTACGATTCAGAATTCACATTGTCACCTTTCTTCTTGATATTGGTTAAAAGCACGCCTTGACAACCCCAGAACACTGTCAGCATAACCTTCCCAGCTGATGGCGTAACTTTGAATTTTTGGACACAAGGCGCGTTCCTCCAATAATCGTCTGGGTACCCACCTTGAGCACACTTTCTTAAATTTCAATCGATCATGCAATATGCTGTATGCTGAACCATGTGAGCACCCTACAGCAGATGTTACAGAGTCTCTCGTTACTCGCCTGTCACCTCTAATCATCTCCTCCATCCGCTGCATGGATGCTTCTGTTGCAATCTCAACAGGACGACCAGATCGGATTTCATCAACAATTTTAGCGCGTCCTTGAGAAAATTTTCTACCCAGCTATGCACCTCTTTACGGGACAAACATTTGTCAGCAAAAAAAAAAACAAAAACAGGAAGCATTTCCTTATGAATGTCCTTTGCAGGCAGTCCTTTTGCCCACAAAAAAACGCACAAAATCACGTTGCTCTTTGGTTGTACACTCCGTAAGTACAGTCGCCATTTTGTTTGTGCGATGCGCATGCGCATGAGACACCTAGCGCCACATGACGAACGGGTATTTAAAGTTTGATGTTGCTGTCGCCTAATGACACCTGTAGAAAACACCAATTACATTTACCTGCCATTCGACAGAACTGTGTGAATTACTTATTGACTCGCCCTCGTAGAATAAAAAGAAGTGATATAGAACACAAAGGAATACCGACCTTTCGGGTCTAAAAACCTTTGTCTAGGACAGGACAACAGAAATAGATAAGCAACGAAATAGAAATGTCCCTTGTCTAGAAACCGCGGCCTGCTAACAATGAGCCTACACTTATCCTCACCTTTCATCCACATGCCCATATGATCAAGCATATTCCACTCCAATTAGGTCACCTTAAAACCTAGAGATATTTTACTGTCTTTTTAATCACCTTGAATTAGAGAGATATATTGCAGCCCTTGTCTTTAGTCACCTTAAAGCCTGGAGATATCTTGCAGCCTTATTTAGTTACCCAAAAACCGAGAGATGTATTGCAGTCTTTTCTTTTTAAAGTCACCTTTAAGACACATGATATCTTTCAGCCTTTTTAAGTCACCTTCAAGCAATGAGATATCGTGCAGCCTAATTTAGTCACCTTAAAACCCAGATATATCTTGCAGTCTTTTTAGTCATTTTAAAGCCGAGAGATATCTTACACCATTATTTAGTCATCTTAAAGCCTAAAGATATATTGCAGACTTATTTAGTCACTTTAAAGCCCAGAGATATCTTACGACCTTATTAAGTCACATTGAAACCAAGAGATGTATTGCAGCATTATGTGGTCATCTTATTTCTGGTACTGGGGCTTCACGATATCTTTTTTTAGCCTCCTAAAGCCTGGAGTAGTTTTGATGTTTATTTAATCACCATTAAGCGCTAACAGCCGGATCTGTGGTGAAGGGATTACGAATGCACTTTGTAATCTCGCATACCGCGTTGGAAACACAGCTGCAGACGATTTGAAAGCAGACCGTCTTGCGATGATTCCCCATACAAAGGTGTGAGTGCCGGTCGTTCAGAACGTAATGGTAAACTCCTGAACGAAACGTGAAAAGAAATTGCAAACAGCCAAATAATGATGGGGTTGACTGTGACGTCCTGTAATGGATATGCAGATAAGATTTTTAAGCGCCGAGGGCTATCATCGCAACCGACTGTCTCTTAGAATAGTAATTGCAGTTTTACAATCCCGACATGCCGTATTCGAAGTCTACCGCAAGCGATTTTGATGCAGATCGCATTGCGTTGATTTTTACAATTGTATAAGAATAGGTCGTTCAGAAACAATGACAAATTATTAACGTGAATTTGCCTAGTAAATCATACAAAGCCATTAAATGTTGAGGTTTACTGCTACGTTCTGTAATCACGTGCAACTATCTTATCTCTACCATGTGAGGTATTTAGATGGCTGTGATCTGGTTTTGGTATCAGCGTTGCGGTGATCTTACACGCGAACTAAGTACGGTAAAATATCTCTGAATCAGGTATTACCTCACTATCTTAGATAGAGGCAATACATATAATATACATACAAACAAACAAACCTGGCCACATACCGAGCAAGAATGATCACAGTTAGGTGTATTCTCAACAACAGCTTCAGCAAACGACAACAGCATTGGTATAACCCTTACCCAACACAAAACAAAAAACGTGTCCATCCCTGACAGATACAAAATAAACTGTCTGATTTCGCTAATCTGTAGCTTCTGATCAGCTTTAACTAGAACTCTCTTCTCCCATTTGTTTGTCTGCCCTGGTCATCATTGTGAGAGACGAGAAAGTTGAGCTTCTAGAAGGTAGAAAATAATGGGGAGTAAAGGGGAAGGGTTACAATCGATAGATTTCTAGGCAACAAGATATTAACCTGAACATTTTCTGCTAAATATCGTGACCATCGTTTTTAAACTACGAGTGTCTCTCCTCTCTCTCTCTCTCTCTCTCTCTCTCTCTCTCTCTCTCTCTCTCTCTCTCTCTCTCTATCTATCTATCTCTGCCTCTCTCAGTTTTTCTCTGTCTCCGTCTATGTGTATGTTGGTGTCTCTGTGTCTAGCGTTGTCTCTCTCTGCCTTTGTATCTCTCTGTATCTATCTGTATCTCTCTCTGTTTCTGTCTCTCTATCAACGAACAAAGGAGGAAGTAGAAGAAAGTTTCCTCAATCCGTCTCTGTTTCTCCCTGTCCCTCTCTTTCTGTCTTTCCCTCTCTGTTTCTTTCTACCTCTCTCTATCTCTCTCTCTCTCTTTCTCTCTCTCTCTCTCTCTCTCTCTCTCTCGACCTCTCTGTGTTTCTGTCTCTGTCTGTCACTGTATGTCACTCTCTCTCTCTCTCTTTCTCTCATTCTCTCTCTGTTTGTCTCTGTCTGTCGCTCTATCTCTCTCAGTCTCTCTCTCTCTCTCTCTCTCTCTCTCTCTCTCTCTCTTATCAGCTTTAACTTTCTTTACCTTACCTTTAACTTTCTTTAACTTTCTTTAACTCTCTTCTCCCATGTGTTTAGCTGCCCTGGTCATCATTGTGAGCCTCGGAAAAGTTGAGCTTCTAGAAGGTAGAAGATAAGAGGAGGAGGGTTTGAGGGTTACAATCGATAGATTTCTAGGCAACTAGATATTAATCTGAACATTTCTGATAACTGTCGTGGCCATCGTTTTTAAACTCCGAGTATGTCTGTCTGTCTGTCTCTGTCTCTGTCTCTGTCTCTGTCTGTCTCTCTGTCTGACTCTCTCTCTGACTCTCTCTCTCTCTGTCTTTCTGTCTGCCTAACTCAGTCGCTCTCTGTCTCTGTCTGTCTGTCTGTCTGTCTCTCTCTCTCTCTCTCTCTCTCTCTCTGTCTTTCTGTCTGCCTAACTCAGTCGCTCTCTGTCTCTGTGTCTTTCTCTGTCACTCTGTGTCTCTCTATCTCTGTAGACCTCTTGCTGCCTCTCACTGTCTTACTCTGCGGCTCATTCTCTCTCTCTCTCTCTCTCTCTCTCTCTCTCTCTCTCGCTCTCTGCCTTTCACTGTCTTTCTCTGTCACTCTCTACCCCTGTTTCTCTGTGTCTCTCAATTTCTCTCTCTCTCTCTCTGTCTTTCTCTGTTTACCTAACTCTGTCGCTCTCTGTCTCTTTGTCTCTCTCTGTCACTCTGTGTCTCTCTAACTCTCTTGATCTCTTTCTGTCTCTCACTGACTTTCTCTGCCGCTCATTGTCTCGCTCTGCCTCTCACTGTCTTTCTCTGTCACTCTCTGCCTCTCTCTCTCTGTCTCTCACTTTGTCTCTCTCTCTCTCTCTGTCTGTCTTTGACTCTCTCTCTCTCTCTCTCTCTCTCTCTCTCTCTCTCTCTCTCTCTGGTATCATTTTTCACTATGTATATAATTTTTCACTACGTATGTTTGAGTGAGACAGAGCATGTAAGAGAGTGAGTGAGTGAGAGAGTAAGCATGAGACAAGAAGAGTGAGAGAGTGTGTGTGTGTGTCCGTGAGAGATATAGAGTAAAAGAAAGTTTAAGAAAGCGAGAGCGAGTGAGTGTGGGTGAGAGAGAGAAAGAGAGAGAGAGACAACGAGAGAGAGAGACAATGAGAGAGTTACTGTGTGAAAGAAAGATGAAGAGATGGAGAGAGAGAGAGAGAGAGAGAGAGAGAGAGAGAGAGAGAGAGAGAGAGAGAGAGAGTTGACTTCACGCATGTCATGTGACATGCTATTCCATACGTTTTCTGTATCCTCATCTTTCATATTATCATTTTCACTGCCACTTGATTTTAACATGTACTATATGCTGTAAAAGACAAAGAGGAAAAATATAAAAAGTGGTTGAAGAGCAAACAGGAATGTGATTACATAGAATATAGAATAGCGAGAAGACATGTGAGTAGAATAGTAAAGAGAGAAAAACAACAAGACTGGGAGGAGTATGGAGAAACCCTAAATAAAAACTACAAGGAGGCAACTAGAAACTTCTATGAAAAGATAAGTTCAATGAGAACCAGAAGAGAACCCGTTGGCCCAACTGAAATAATTAACAGCGAAAATGGAGAACCAATAAGTGACCAAAAACAAATACTAATAAGATGGAAGCAGTGCTTCGAACAACTTCTCAACATCCTATCAGATGTCACAGGTATTCAAGAAATCGACACAGATGCCACCGAAGAACTAGGACCAGACATACTGAAAGAAGAAATTATTGAAGCCGTCAGATTAGCCCCATTGAACAAATCACTAGGATAAAATGAAATACCAAATGAACTAATTAAAGAAACAAGAGAAGTAGGAACATAATGGCTACGTAGACTATTCAACCATGTTTGGGTAGAAAACAGACACCACGAGACTGGGGAAACGCCATAATTATCTCAATTTGGAAAAAAACAAAGGCAGCAAAGGAGACTGCACATAATACAGAGGCATTTCACTGTTGAGTCATACTGGGAAATATTTTGCAAAATTCTTGAGAAGAGATTACGAACTACAATAGAACTCCAGCTAAGCGAATCACAACTTGGATTTAGGAAAAACAAAGGATGCACAGACGCCATTTTTGCTCTTATACAACTTATAGAAAAATCAACATAATTCAACGAAACACTCTACTTAGCCTTTGTCGACTAAGAAAAGGCATTTGATAGAGTAGATAGAAGCAAGCTATGGGAAATCCTTAAACAGTATGGAGTGAGTGCACATCTAACAAACCTATTTATTTAGAAGCTTACACAACAACAGTGAATGCATAGTGAGAGCAACTGGAGGACACTCAGAACCCTTCACCATAAGATCCGGAGTACTACAAGGTTGTGTCCTGTACCCTCTCTTGTTCATAACATATATAGACAACATATATTAAGAAACCATCCATACAGAGTGTCGTGTCCTCCTTTACAGTGTCGTCCCTGGAGTGAAGAGAGTCGACACCCACATTATAATATTTTTTTCCTCTCAATATTCTGGAGAATCCGCCAGCTTCAGTCCAACACACTCCATCAGCCTATGGACACCTTTTCCTATTGAAATGTGCTCTCTCACTGTCGTACTATGCCCCCTTCTCATACTTCCCCAACGCAACATACTCCACAACTCTTGCTTCTAAAAATTAATACAGCTTAATTTATTAAAAGAAAAGTGTAACGTATATGAGACGTGTATGCGAAGAAAATGTGTGTCGTGTATTATAACATAAATATATGTGTCAGTCTTCAAAGTTCAGGATCATAGTGTACACATCATGGCAAGGATCACACGACATCATTCGAGTCAGTACGATAAACCTCACCGGAGTCGTATCCTTCTCTCCAGACATGTCCTCCTCCAGGAACTCTGATGACCATGAGATCTGAATCCCATGTAAATATATAATCCGTGGAAAAAAACTGTTATTGTTCCTAACACAACTGTTCCTAACAGTTTATAGAAACTCCGGCTTCATAATTCCGGCGCGGTGAAACAAACATGGAACACTGTCCTATGAACAAGACTTTTTGTCTCTTGATAAATGTTCACTAGTTCTCACTATTAAACAGTTATTGTCTATACTCCAATAGAGACCTTTATTTTTGTTCTAGTCATAAGTGAACTGAATATCCATCACTACTGGTGTGTTAAAACTGGTATGACCTAAACTCATTCGGTATTTATCCGGTAGGATACCATTCAGCTCCACTGAGCAATGTTGATCATCTTCCTCTAGCATAATCTCTGTTGTAAAGTTGTTGGTCAATCTTCCTGCGCCAAACTTTATCCGGGATCGGATTGTCTCTTGGTTTCGTGTTTTTCATTCCAACCAGAGGAAACCTGTAACATAAATCATATAACCGGTGATAGCCTCCCCGTCACTGATCTCTATTAGATGATCGTGGCCATCGGCCTCGCTTCAGAAAATACAATGAACCTACTCTGTCATGGACAGATGATTGAACACATAGGTTATCATCAGGCCAAGACAAGAAAAAAAAAATCAACAAACAGAATGCGGAACCCCGCCCACCAGGGACACTACGGGAATATCCCAATTATCCCTCATTACTCGATTCTCAACTAGTAAAGCTTATCCACACTTCACTAATCTATTTTAACTAACAGAGCCAAGTATCACTTCCCTACTCTAGCTAGTTTTCCACTAACAGTGCTAATCATCACACTTTAGTTTTAACAAGGCTACAGCCTATATTAATTAGAACGAATATTATAATAGGTTATACCTTACGGCACTGCAGTTTACACTAAATTACATCTAATGGTAGCCATACAGGCTCGTGTAAACTAAATCAAATATCTCCTTCACACGTTAGATGTTCTAACTGCTGCAGTGACAAGCATGTCTGCCTAGATCCACATTTTCAAGTTTTCCTAGTTGGTCCCAACTCGGGTTTTTATGGCAACTCCTAAAGTTGGCCACGTGACGTTATCCTTTATGCCCCCACACAGGTGGCACATTGGCAGATCATCCCCTGTCAGGGATCCATCCCCCTCCTGGCTCCCTCAATGTTAGATTTGTCATCACTGGTTTAGACATCCAAAACAATCTAGAGAGTTACTGTCGAGTTCCAACAAAGAGTTTCGATACCAAGCTGCCAATCATGGTTTTCCAAACAACCTACATTGTGCACGTGACGTTGTTGATATACTGCAGGTGTTCCCTGTTTCCAATAACCAGCCCTCAACTTTCTGTCATGTGGTGACAGTCAAATCTGCCATTCCGTTTTATTTCGGGAAATACCCACTGACAGTCTGACCGTTTTCTCCCTAGTCGGGCACTTCCGACCTGTTGATAAACTGTCAATCTTCTGTTCAGTGGTGACACTCCCAGCCGCCCTTTCGCCTGATGTCCGGAACTATAGATGACAGATGGAACCATTCCATATCCTGAGCGGGCAAGGCTATGTGACTTTAACTGTTTATGAACTGCCAACGCGGTGTATCCATTCCTTCTCACTCACAACCAAATGTGTATATGTGCTGCCCCGATGTAACCCGTGCAGCTGTGTTTACTCTGTTAGTAATACTGTTGTGGCCTAGAAAAATTACGCCAAGCAAACGTCGGTATTATCATTATCTGGTTAACTCATGGCGATCTCGTGACATACTCTTAAGAGAGTAGTCCATCTCACTCTTCTCCACCGTGAGTTTAATCCAGATTATTCATTCTTCTTCTTCAGGAGCTGGGTGTCTTGACAAGAAGTCCGCTCCAACATTTTCCTTCCCAGGAATGTACTCAACTGTGAAATTATAAGGTTGAAGTAACAACGACCACCGCATCAACCGGGCGTTGAGCTTCTGAGAAGTAGCTAGGAACATCAGGGGCTGATGATCCGACTGGACTCGAAACTTAACTCCATACAAATATGGCTGAAATTTTTGCACTGCCCATACGAGGGACAAGCACTCTCTCTCGACGGTTGAATAATTCCTCTCCACCTGTAGAAGTTTCTTACTTGCGTATGCTACAGGTTTCAAAACCGAAGCATCGTCTTTTCCTTCCTGTAACAGAGCTGCCCCAATCCCAATCCCACTCGCATCTGTTCTCAACACAAATTGTTTGGAAAGGTCAGGGAGCTGTAATACAGGTTTGCTGACCAAGGCCTCCTTTAACTGACTATAGGCCTTCTCACATTCTGGTGTCCAAATGATTTGGTCCGGGAATCCCTTTTTCAAGGTTTCCGTCAACGGAGCTCCCAGTTCAGTGAAATGTGGGATAAATTTGTGGTAGAACCCACACAACGAGAGAAAGGATCGCACATCCTTCTTCGTTTTTGGCCTTGGTGCATTTCTGATTTTCTCCAGGTTCTTTTCTTCCGGGACTATGTGTCCTGGAGTGATGGTGTGGCCTAGAAATTCCAGAGTCTGGTAACCAATCATGCACTTGGTTGGACGAGCGGTAAGCCCTGCTTCCTTGAGCCTATTAAACACTCTCTCCAAGGATTGTAAGTGGTCATCCAAGCTGTCACTGGAAATCAGAATATCATCCATGAATGAGATGATGGACGGATCTTGTAACGGATCTAGTAAAGTCCTCATCATGCGTGTAAACACACTAGGTGCATTGCTGAGTCCAAATGGCATGACCTTGAATTCGTAGTGTCCACTGGGTGTACTGAAAGCTAACAGTGGTGGAATCTCCGGTTTGACTGGTATCTGATAGTACCCCCGACTCAGATCCACCTTTGAAAAGTACCGAGCCTTATGGAGCCTAGCGAATAACTGAGTTGGATTCGGAAAAGGTTCCGCCTGAAATTGTGTGTGACTGTTCAGAAGTCGGTAGTCTATACACAACCGGTGTTCTCCACTTGGTTTGCGTAACAAAACTACCCCCGCATTGTATGGGGATGTGGATGGTGCAATCACGTCATCCTCCAGAAGTTTTTTTATTTCCTCCTCCAGGGCCTTTTCTTTAGAGAATGGCACTGGGTAAACCTTTTGGCGAACCGGCTCCTGTGTGGTCAAAGTCATCTCGAACTCAACCAACCTCGTTCGTCCTGGTTTATCAGTCAGTATCTCCTTATGAGACTTGAGAACCTGGGTTATCCTTTCCCTCTCCTGGGAGGTCAGATCAGGGTTCACTTTCACATCCCTATAGGTTTCCTGGTGTACCAAGGGATATTCCCTGCCCTCGCTGGTTCCCACTTCCGTCTCCACTGCAACTGCCATTGCCATGAGGTGAGCTGCCTTGTCTTCGGGTCTCTCTTCGTATTTCCGCAAGAGATTGATATGGAAAATCTTCGACTTTCCCCGGATCCGGATCTGATAGTTGGTTCTGGATATCACCCTTTCCACGGGAAATGGTCCTTGCCAACCTATCTCCAGTTTGTTGTTTCCCGTTGGGAGTAGCAACAAGACTTTATCTCCCACCTCTAGAGATCTTTCTTTAGACCTACGGTTGTAGTAAGCCGCATGTCTTTTCCTGGCCTTTTTCAAGTTTTGATTTGCCAGAGTCCATCCCTTGTGGAGTTTTTCTTTCAGTTCCTCCACGTATTTGTAGGATGAGATCACTTCTTCTGACGTCCCCTCTTCAGTCCAACTCCTCAACATGGCTTCCAACGGTCCTTTGATTGGACGACCAAACAGCAACGTAGCGGGTGGTAGTCCTGTTGAGCCATGAGGAACTTCCCGATAGGCAAAGAGTGCTGCTGGGATATATTCATCCCACCTATCAGGTTTTTCCTGCGCTAGTTTCCTGAGCATTGTCATCAACGTGCCGTTGAAACGCTCTACTTGTCCATTGGCTTGAGGGTGGTAAGGGCTGGTATGTATGTGGTTAGAGTTAAACACCCTAAATACCTCCTCCATGAGTTTTCCACAAAACTGAGACCCATTGTCCGTCAGAATTTGATCCGGAAAGCCTAATCTGGTAAAGGCCTCCATCAGTGCGTCCGCCACTCTTTTCGAGTCAATCGTGGTCAACGGTATAGCCTCACCCCACATTGTACAGCAATCCACCATTGTGAGTATATACATGTTCCTCTTCATAGTCCTGGGAAGTGGACCCACGATATCGATGGCTACCCTCTAGAAAGGAGAGTTCATGATGGGCATCTCACCCAACACCACCGGTGCTGTCCAGTGTTTCGGTGCCACCCTCTGGCACTCAAGGCATGACTTCACATACCGACGCACATCATCTGTCATTCCCGGCCAATAGTAATGGCAGGAAATCCGCTGCATGGTGGCGGCAATACCCATGTGTCCACTAAAGGAGATGGTATGCCCCATATGAAGAATCTGGGACCGGTGAGCTTTCGGGACGACCAACTGACCGTATAGGTTGTCTCCCCTTCCTGCTCTCCTGTAGAGTATCCTATTCTTCATGTAGTACTGCCCCCGTCCTGGTGGATCAGCACTTTTCTGCAGCTTTCTGTAGCAAGGACGTAAAGTATCATCCTCACTCTGGGCAGTTCGTAGCTCCCCCGGCATTGGGTTAGTCACAATTGCATCTGCCTCTTCCGTTTTTGTCTGAGAGCGAGTCTGCATTGCTCCCTTATGAATTGGCTCCCTGGGCATTCCCAGAAAGACATACCGGCAACCTAGGATGACTGGAAAAATGGGATCGGTCAATACAGCGGCCTTGATGGTGCCGGTGACGTACCTTGACCGAATCTCCACATTAGCAATGGGCAACTTCATGGTTACAGCACTCTTCTGTGCAGGCTGTATATCCAAGGTCTCACCTGTGAATTGTTCTGGATGTACCAGATCCGCAGAAATCACGGCCTCCCCGTCCAGTCCTGTGTCGTATAAACACTCCACTTGACGACCGTTAACCTCTACCAATTCCACTACAGGTGGTGTTTCCTGGTCTGGAGTCTCTTCCTCGGCCTCGACCTGTTCGGTGGGCTCCACCTTAGGTTTCCCGGGGCACACGACGAATTGAGTGTCTCCTGACTCTCCTCTGCAGTCAATAGCATTGTGCGTATTCGACTGGCATTGGTTGCACCATTTCCCTGTCCTAGATTTTCTATTGCCAGACTTGAGTGAGCTCTCCTGGTGACGAGCTTCCTTGTTGACCTTGGCATTTTCCGTGACAACCTCCTTGGAAGTCACTTGATATGCTGCGAAGTGAGGGTTCTTAGCCTTCGATTTGCAGTCCCTCGTATTGTGAGAGGGTGACTTACAAATTGAACACCACTTCTCCGACCACGGTCGTTTAGGTGTAGAGCTTGAAGTGCTCTTGCTTCCCTCCTTCTTCTTCTCTGAACTATCCTCTGATTTTTGCACATAAGGTTCCCACTTTTTTGTTCCTGAGTTTTTGGCTTTCTTTTTATCATGTTTCTCTTGACTTTTGGAGTTGGTGGAAAGGTTTTCCCCTGCCTCCCCATGTACTTCGACGAACCGTTCTGCTAATTTAGTCACGAGGTCAATACGTTCCGCTCCTTGTTCTCCCAGGAACGTCCTGAGAGGTTTAGACATTTGCTTCTTCAGCTGGTCGACCACCATGAGCTCTTCCAGACTCTCATAGTCATGTGCGAACCCAGCCAAATCCATCCACTTATGGAGATACGATTTTAGACGCAAACTGTAGGCGGAAAACAACTCCCCCGGTTCTCGTTTCGCTGCTCGAAATTTTTTCCGGTAGGTGTGTGACGTAACCTCGAATCGTTTCAGCAGAGCCGTCTTTAACTCGTCATAATTGTTCTCATGTCCTGGTGGCAGGCGAGAATAAACCTCGTATCCGGTCCCGCGTAAACCCTGGGATAGCTTAAGATTCCATTTGTTACGCTCCAGACCCATAGCAACTGACATAGCCTCGAAGCGTTGAAGGTATTGGACAATCTTCTCTTTGTCCTTCTCGTAGACCGCCAAAGGAAACTTCATGGCCTGGTACCCATGTCCACCTACTGGTGTTGCGCCTGGGATGGAGGAACCTCCAACTGCTCCCTCAGTTTCTCCATTAGATTGACTCTTCAACTCGAGTTCCCTCATCCGGTACTCGTGCTCCCTTTTCTGTGCTTCCTGTTCAGCTTCTAATTTCCTAGCTGCTTGCTCAGCTTCCAATTTCCTAGCTGCTTGCTCAGCTTCAAATTTCTTAGCTGCTTGCTCAGCTTCCAATTTCTTAGCTGCTTGCTCAGCTTCCAATTTCTTAGCTGCTTGTTCCAACTCCATCCTTCTCAATTCCAGCTCGGCCTTTCGATCTTCCCGTTCTGCTTGACGATACTCTCTCTCCACTTCCTGTATGTAATCCGTTAGAGCAGAACCCGCCAATCCCATTTCTTCCCCCTTTGCCTTTAATTCTAACGTGGTTAGTTTAGGGGTGGCCATTATACAGAGAGGTAAGCTAGCAGGTCGAGTACAATATAACTGCAAATTACTATACAGACATATGAACAAGTACTATAAATCTAGATATTACCACGCACAGCACATTCACTCAGTGACAAGAGTAGAATCAGGACCGCAGACGTGTGAAGTGTGAACAGGTAAGATATTAGTCCTAACCCCTATCCACATTCACTCTAGCTGGATTCTCCAATATGATATCTCCCTCTTATAACTAAGGATCCCGTGTCAAAAGACCCCGTTGTCAGAAGATCCCACTGTCAAAGGTTCCTGCTTGCAGGAGATCTCGCTGTCCAAGAATTCCGTTTACGAGAGATCCCGCTGTCCAAAGATTCCGTTTACGAGAGATCCCGCTGTCCAAAGATCCCGTTTACGAGAGATCCCGCTGTCTAAAGATTCCGTTTACGAGCCCCCAATAATGTCGTGTCCTCCTTTACAGTGTCGTCCCTGGAGTGAAGAGAGTCAACACCCACATTATAATATTTTTTTCCTCTCAATATTCTGGAGAATCCACCAGCTTCCGTCCAACACACTCCATCAGCCTATGGACACCTTTTCCTATCACTCTCTCTCACTGTCGTACTATGCCCCCTTCTCATACTTCCCCAACGCAACGTATTCAACAACTCTTGCTTCTAAAAATTAATACAGCTTAATTTATTAAAAGAAAAGTGTAACGTATATGAGACGTGTATGCGAAGAAAATGTGTGTCGTGTATTATAACATAAATGTATGTGTCAGCCTTCAAAGTTCAGTATCATAGTGTACACATCATGGCAAGGATCACACGACATCATTCGAGTCAGTACGATAAACCTCACCGGAGTCGTATCCTTCTTTCCAGACATGTCCTCCTCCAGGAACTCTGATGACCATGAGATCTGAATCCCATGTAAATATATAATCCGTGGAAAAAAACTGTTATTGTTCCTAACACAACTGTTCCTAACAGTTTATAGAAACTCCGGCTTCATAATTCCGGCGCGGTGAAACAAACATGGAACACTGTCCTATGAACAAGACTTTTTGTCTCTTGATAAATGTTCACTAGTTCTCACTATTAAACAGTTATTGTCTATACTCCAATAGAGACCTTTATTTTTGTTCTAGTCATAAGTGAACTGAATATCCATCACTACTGGTGTGTTATAATTGGTATGACCTAAACTCATTCGGTATTTATCCGGTAGGATACCATTCAGCTCCACTGAGCAATGTTGATCATCTTCCTCTAGCATAATCTCTGTTGTAAAGTTGTTGGCCAATCTTACTGCGCCAAACTTTATCCGGGATCGGATTGTCTCTTGGTTTCGTGTTCTTCATTCCAACCAGAGGAAACCTGTAACATAAATCATATAACCGGTGATAGCCTCCCCGTCACTGATCTCTATTAGATGATCGTGGCCATCGGCCTCGCTTCAGAAAATACAATGAACCTACTCTGTCATGGACAGATGATTGAACACATAGGTTATCATCAGGCCAAAACAAGAAAAAAAAATCAACAAACAGAATGCGGAACCCCGCCCACCAGGGACACTACGGGAATATCCCAATTATCCCTCATTACTCGATTCTCAACTAGTAAAGCTTATCCACACTTCACTAATCTATTTTAACTAACAGAGCCAAGTATCACTTCCCTACTCTAGCTAGTTTTCCACTAACAGTGCTAATCATCACACTTTAGTTTTAACAAGGCTACAGCCTATATTAATTAGAACGAATATTATAATAGGTTATACCTTACGGCACTGCAGTTTACACTAAATTACATCTAATGGTAGCCATACAGACTCGTGTAAACTAAATCAAATATCTCCTTCACACGTTAGATGTTCTAACTGCTGCAGTGACAAGCATGTCTGCCTAGATCCACATTTTCAAGTTTTCCTAGTTGGTCCCAACTCGGGTTTTTATGGCAACTCCTAAAGTTGGCCACGTGACGTTATCCTTTATGCCCCCACACAGGTGGCACATTGGCAGATCATCCCCTGTCAGGGATCCATCCCCCTCCTGGCTCCCTCAATGTTAGATTTGTCATCACTGGTTTAGACATCCAAAACAATCTAGAGAGTTACTGTCGAGTTCCAACAAAGAGTTTCGATACCAAGCTGCCAATCATGGTTTTCCAAACAACCTACATTGTGCACGTGACGTTGTTGATATACTGCAGGTGTTCCCTGTTTCCAATAACCAGCCCTCAACTTTCTATCATGTGGTGACAGTCAAATCTGCCATTCCGTTTTATGTCGGGAAATACCCACTGACAGTCTGACCGTTTTCTCCCTAGTCGGGCACTTCCGACCTGTTGATAAACTGTCAATCTTCTGTTCAGTGGTGACACTCCCAGCCGCCCTTTCGCCTGATGTCCGGAACTATAGATGACAGATGGAACCATACATATCCTGAGCGGGCAAGGCTATGTGACTTTAACTGTTTATGAACTGCCAACGCGGTGTATCCATTCCTTCTCACTCACCACCAAATGTGTATATGTGCTGCCCCGATGTAACCCGTGCAGCTGTGTTTACTCTGTTAGTAATACTGTTGTGGCCTAGAAAAATTACGCCAAGCAAACGTCGGTATTATCATTATCTGGTTAACTCATGGCGATCTCGTGACACAGAGACAACAAGAACATCGCATGACGAAAACACGGAAGAAGAATCATCTGCAAATATAATCATTAGAGAACTCCTGTTTGCGGACGACCAGGCACTAATAGCAAAATTAGAAGCTGAATTACAAGACCACATGCATAGTCTAAATGAAATGTGTAGGGAACATAACATGAAAACTAGCACAAGTAAAACAGAGGTAATGACTGTAACTAAAGAAGAAAAAGCAACAACGATTCACCAAAACGAACATCCCTTGAAACAAGTAAAGAGTTTCAAGTACCTAGGAAATATGATATCATCAAATGGCAAATCAGAAGACGAGATCGAAAATAGATGCAATAACGCAAACCAACTCATTGGACAAATGGCACCAATACTATATTAAGAACAAACATGTATCAATAACTACTATGAAAGCACTTTACAACACAATCTTCCTACCAACTCTATGTTACCAATGCCAAACCTGGACAATGACAGAAAAAGAGAAAAGAACAATCACAACAACAGAAATGAGATTCAATGTATCAAGAAGAGATAAGATCAGAAATGAAGAAATCAGGACTAAAGTGGGGGTTATAGCTGCACTAGATTTTATTAGAAAGCAGCAAGTCAAATGGTTTGGCCATGCACGTAGGTTACCAACTAACAGTATACCACAGCAAGCAATGATGTACAGACCAGATGGAAGCAGAGGAAGAGGCCGATCACGTAAACGATGGACGCAGGAAATAACAGAGTCATGGGAATATCGATACATGAAGCCCATAATCGGGCACTCTCACGCTATTTATACTTTACCTCGACACCACAAGGTACAAGAGGGTGAGATGAGATGAGACTATATGCGCTGCGAATTTCATCATGCTTATGTCAATTCCAGGAATTATATTATCTATTGAATTGATCACTATTTTTTTCTTTACACAATGTGTAGCATATCTTTTCAATTTCACCATTTCCCCCAGTTTTTCCCCCAATTGTGTCCATGTTTGAGATGATGCTCACGATAATCGTCAGTGTATATGTGCGTGTAAAGTGTAGGAGTTTGTTCATATTAGATTTAATGAGCACGTGAGGCAGCGTGTATGTGTCTAGATGTGTGAGTATGAATGTTGGTGGTTGGGTGGGTGTGTACATGTGTCTCTATGTGTGTGTTTTATATGTGTGTAGGTGGATGTGTGGGTGCGCATATATGTGTATGCGTGACTATGTGTGTATGTGGGTGTATTTGTGTATGCGCATGTATGTGTGTGTTTATAAATGTGTGTATGTATGTGTTTGTGGGTGTACGTGTGTGTCTATGTGTGCATGTATGTGTGTTTGTGTGTGTGATTGTGTGGGTATGAGTGGTGCTTTTGTGTGTGCTTGTGTGTGAAGGTGCGCGTATATGAGTATGTATGTTTATGTGTGCACATGCCTGTATGTGTGTACATATGTGTAAGTGTCTTTACGTGTGTGTATGTACATGTGTAGGTGTTATGTGCATGCGTATATGTGTGTATGTGTGTCTATGTGTGTGTTTATGTCTGTCTGTCTGTCTGTCTGTCTGTCTGTCTGTCTGTCTGTCTGTCTGTCTGTCTGTATGTATATATGTATGTGCGTATATGTGTGTATGTATGTGTGTGTGAATGTATTTGTGCATTTGTTTGAGTCTATGTTTGTGTATGTATGAACCTGTACTTTTATATGGATGTGAAGCTTGGACATTGAGCAGTCAAGCTGAAAAACATCTGATGGCTGTAGAAATGTGTTTTCTGAGGAAACAAAGAATACCATGGACATCCAGAAAGACCAATGAACAGATCCTTCAAGAAACAAACGAAGATCGTAAACTGATTAGAGACATTAGACGCAGACAGTCAAAATATTTTGGGCATGTTATGAGAAGAATTGAATTGTAGAACTTGGTGACAACTGGTAATATTGAAGGGAACAGACCAAGAGGAAGACCTAGAAGCAAATAACTGGATGGCTTGGCCTCGTGGCATGGTCGAGACAGAAACACAGAGCTGATCCACGACTCTGGTGATCGAGTGAGATGGCAAAACATGACCGCCCACGCTTACCGGCGTGGCACATGATGGATGGATGTTTGTGTATGTATGTGTGCATGTGTGTGCTTATGTGTATGTGTGGGTATATGAGTATGTCTGTATATGTATTTATGTTTGTGTCTTTGAGTAAGAGAGTTGGTGAGAAAGTGGGTGAGAATGGGTGTGAGTGAGAGGGTGAATATGAGACAGAGAGAGTGAGTATGAGACAGAGAGAGTGATAGAGTATGTATGAGTGATTGAGATAGGGGGGAGAGAGAGAGTTGAGCGCACGCATGTCATGTGACATGCTATTTCATATGTTTTCATCTTCATTATCATCATTTTTACTGCCACTTGAATTTAACATGTATTATATGCACTTCTTACTTAAATAGTGTCTATGTCAATTCCAGGAATTGTCGTAATGAATTGCATCACTATTGTTTACGTTACACAATGTATAAATTTTTTATTTTTTTTTGGTTCCCATTTTTCCACCATTTTCTTCTACTTCTTCTTCTTCTTCTTCTTCTTCTTCTTCTTCTTCTTCTTCTTCTTCTTCTTCTTCTTCTTCTTCTTCTTCTTCTTCTTCTTCTTCTTCTTCTTCTTCTTCTTCTTCTTTTTTTTTTTTTTTTGGTGATGATGCTCATGATAGTCGTCAGTGTATGGGTGTGTAAAGTGTGGAAGTTCGTTCATATTGTTTCCGTGATTATGTGAGGCATTATGTATGTATGTCTAGATGTGAGGATGTGTGTGTGGGTGTGTGTGGGGGGATGTGTGTGGTGGATGTGTGTGGTGTGGATATGTGTGGGTGTGTGGCAAGATTTTGTGTGGGTTGGGGGATGGGTGTTTGGGTGGAGGATGTGTGTATGTGGATGGGGGATGTTATGTGAGTGGGGTATGCGTGTGCGGGTGAGGGGTTTGTGTGGGTGTGTGTGGATGTGTGTGATAGGTGTGTGTGGGGATGTGTGTGGTGGGGGTATGTGTGGGGGTGTAGGACGATGTGTGTGTGGGTGGAGGATGTGTGTATGTGAGTGGGGAATGCGTGTGCGGGTGGTGAATGTGTGGGTGTGTGGAGCGATGTGTGGGTGAGGGATGTGTGTGTGGGGGATGCGAGGATATGTGGGAAATTGTGCGGGTGGGTTAGGATGTGTGTGGGGATGTGTGTGTGTGTGGATCAGGGACGTGTGGGTGGGGTGTATGTGGGTGAGGTAGGTGTTTGGATGAGTGGTGGTGTGGGTGGGGTTGGTAGTGGGATGTAGGGGTGTGGGTGGGTGTGGATGTGTGGATGGGCTTGTAAGGGGTGTAGGTGGTGTGTGAGGTGTTTGTATGGGTGGGGATATGTGTGTGGGTGGGGATGTGTGTACGGGTGAGTCGGAGATGTATGTGTGAGTCATGGGATGTGTGGGTGAGAGGTGCATGTGTGGATGGAGGATGTGTTCGAGGGTGGGGAGATGTGTGTGTGTGTGTGTGATTGGGGGATGTGTGTATGGGTGGGGAGATGTGTGTGTGGGTGCGGATGTATGTTTATGGGTGGGGTGAGAGATGTGTATTTGGGGGATGGGTGATTGGGGCTGAGGGTTGGTAGAGGATGTGTGTTTTGGTGAGTGTGTGTAGGTTGAAGGATAGGTAAGGGATGTGTGTGTGTGTGGGTGGGTGCGGGATATGTGAGTGGATGGACGACATTGTGTGGGTGGGGAAATGTGTGTAAGTGGGGATGTGTGGGTTAGTGCAGCAAGTGTGTGTGGGTAGGTGCTGGATGTGTGAGTGGATGGACGAGATTGTGTGGGTGGGGGAATTGTGGTTGGGGGACGTGTGTTTGGCTGGCTGGTTAGGGGTGTGTAAGTGGATGGTGGAGTGGGTGGGTGAGTGTGTGTGTGTGCGTTATGGGATGGGTGGGAGATGTACGTAGGTGGGGTGATGTGTGTAAATGGGGGGTATGTTTGTGCGTGGGCAATGTGTGGGTTGGTGCATGTATGTGTGCCTTGGATGGGGGATGTGTGTGGGTGGATGTGTGTGGGTGGGAGATGGGTGTATTGCTGGGGGAATGTATGTGTGTCTCGGGGTGTGTGTGTGTGTGTTTGTGGATTGGGGATGTGTGTGTGGGGGATGTATGGTGGGTCGGGGATGTGTGGGTGGGTGGGGATGTGTCTCATAACATGGAAATATGCATTGTTTATGTTTACAACATTCATTTGACAATGTTTTTTCCTATGTGAATGTATCATGCACTATTGATGAACTAAAGATGAGTGATTGGAATGGCTGAATTTAAAACGGCCTTGCGTGCCCAATTTGTTACCCTTTGAAAATAAAGTTGTTTCGTTCGTTCTCTCTCTCTCTCTCTCTCTCTCTCTCTCTCTCTCTCTCTCTCTCTCTCTCTCTCTCTCTCTCTCTCTCTCTCTCTCTCTCTCTCTCTCTCATCCCCCACCCTCCTCGCCGACCCGCGATCCTCAGTGATTTACCGTGTTTGTGCTACTATAGAACGCTTCTAATTTATTTCCTCCCTTCTGTTGCCTTCAGCTTAAACTGTGCTTTAACTGAATCCGAATACTTGTACTTTTTGAGAATATTTTAAAACCGTGCAGTAGTTCACAATATTTTTAGATCATTGTCGCTTGCCGTCCCTGGAGGAAAGTGGACTCAACAAGCACACCTTAAATATCATTATACTTGGGAATTATTGACCGACTTTTGACTCCACTCTTCCGTTCTGTCTTCCATTCACTATATCACGCTCTCTCTCTCTCTCTCTCTCTCTCTCTCTCTCTCTCTCTCTCTCTCTCTCTCTCTCTCTCTCTCTCTCTCTCTCTTAATCCTTCATAACATACCCTGACAACAGTTTCCTCCAACAATTAATAAAATATTTATTGCTGAAAAAACTATGTCAGTTGTATGTATTGAATGTGTATATGTAATTTGTAGTGTCTTCTATTGTGAGTGCAAGATAGGACTATGAATGTCTAATCTCCGTATCGCATCTCGCGTCGTCATACGGCCAAACCACAGGACATCACACATATAAATGGACAGCTCTCACCCTGGATGTTCTCCTCCTGCTTGAGTCAGGACGTAATCCAATTCTTGAAAACAAATGTTCAATGTCTTATCACCAGAAAATAATGCGATTAAGGTAAGTCACTGAGATCCACATATTTCCGGTTTTTGGAAGGTAGTACAGTCCATCACAGAATACACATCGCCACTGTCCAACCTTGTCTAGTGCTAATATAAATGTTCTTCACACTGTCTCTAAATAGTAAAGTGTTAAATTTATCCACAGTGCAGTTTTAGGCCTCCCTGCTTGCCACAGGTTAACGTCTTTTTCATTTACGTGCTTTACTTCTATATTCTTTTGCGTATACAGAGTTCTGTATTTGACTTTAGGTTATCTCTTCTCACTATTAGAACATGTCAATGTTCTTGGTGGTTCTAGGTAGGTACTTTATTTGCTCAAGTGAAGTAACCTTCATTTCTTCTCTGATTACAAGAGTGGTATTGGAACCTGTGGGAGAAATATTTAATCAGGTGATATGAGTCTGCTTCATACTATTTCTTTATGTTAGAACCTTTCTCCAGTCGTACTGAGAAGCTTCCGAAAGATACTCTGACATAAGACAGATGAATTCACTAAAGTCTAAACTATTCGCTAATAGAAAGAATTGGTAAAAGCTATGCACAAACACCTATTTCCCTATGCTAGACTATGACGCTAAGGCTAGATTACCTTATATAAAATCTATGTTAATCCATGAATTGAAATACACAAACGCAGATGCGTTAATATTGAGAACAAAATTTTAAGACGCATCTTTGGACCCATTTGGGATACACAAAGTGGAGAGTGGAAAAGAAGAAGTAACAAAGACATTTATGATATGTTTAAGTCCCCGCTAATCACTGGTATCATGAAGGCTAATAGACTACAATGGCTGGGGCATATAGAAAGAATGGAAGATAATAGGGAAACAAAACTCGCTTACACTCAGGAAATAAATGACCGTAGACCCCGAGGTAGACCAAGAAGGCGGTGGAGAGATAATACATGTACAGACCTGCAAGCACTTGGAATCAACGACTGGCAAGAGAAGGTCCACCAGAGAGACGAATGGAGACGGATTGTATTTGCAGCAAAGAACCTCAATAGCTCGGAACGCTGAAGAAGAAGAAGAAGTTAATATCCCATCGCCTTTAAACAATAAGGGACGTATATTTCTTTCCAAGTACAGGATGCATAGATATTATCCGTCCAGTTTGGGAGCACACTAATCTCAAAAACAAGTTTCCCCCAATTTATACGGAGTTTCAATTCTACGTTCTCTTTTGATGTCACTACATCAAAAATCGTATTTTGCCGTTTCCTTCACATCAAAAGTCTGTGAAATCACGTATTCGTTCCTGGCATCTCCCGGTCGTCTTCTCCGCTATTCCCCGTTTTCCTCTACGCTCGTACATCACAGAGTCCTAACTCTTTGATCACCGTCTTCGTGCGTTCCACCAAACCCGATGTATCCGTGTCTCCGTTGCTCGTCCGATAAGATCGGCAGTCACTGACCCCTTATCACACTGTATTTTCCTTCTTTATCATTCGGTCAATAACCCTCACTTTGTCCTCGCACAAAATTGAAGGCTCGATTGTTATTCTGACTCACGGTCCATAATTTTCCCATTCACATATATTGTAAGTAATATTATATGTAAGTTATCAAGGAATCACTAAACTCGCAGTTTCCCGTGACAATCATCACGAACTGAGAATGCCTCGACAGCATGGGAATTTAAAAAAAAAAACGTACAGTACAAGTATGACCTCTCTCTCTCTCTCTCTCTCTCTCTCTCTCTCTCTCTCTCTCTCTCTCTCTCTCTCTCTCTCTCTCTTTCTCTCTCTCTCTCTATCTATCTATCTGTGTGTGTCTCTCTCTGTGGCTATGTCTCTCTCGCTCTCTCTCTTTCTTTCTTTCTTTCTTTCTTTCTATATCTCTCATGCACAAAACAACCGTACAATACAATTTTGATCTCTCTCTGTCTCTCTGTCTCTCTGTCTCTCTGTCTCTCTGTCTCTCTCTCTCCCTCTCTCTCTCTTTCTTTTTTTTTCTTTCTTTCTTTCTTTTTTTCATTCTGTCTACCTCTGCCATGCACACAAATCTCTCTCTTTCTATCTCTCTCATGCACACAATCACACACACACACACACACACACACACACACACACACACACACACATATATATATATATATATATATATATATATATATATATATATATATATATATATATATATATATATATATAACTTATTCAGTCTCTCGGTAGAGATTTGTTCGCAGCAGACGAGCATAATCTCCGTCGGGCCTATTCTCGCCGGTCGCGAGATCCGCACAGTGGAAGGACGGGGGATTTGCTCGCAGTAGACAAGCAATATCTCCTGCGATAGCTCTGGCGGGTCTATTCCCGCTGGTCGCGGTGTCCGCTAAAGTCAGGTGGAGAGTCTGACGATAGTGCACGCTTTACACAGGACCGGACACTTGTGATTGACAGATGTGCGCGCCTCTACGGCCCGGGCTCGTACGAGGCCCTCACTTGGGGGACTTGGCTGAACGCCTCTAAGCCGGGTCCCTTGGGTGGAAGGGTCTGGCCATCGCTCGCCACCTGCTCGTGGTGGTGAGGTCTCGGAGGTTAACGCTGTGCCGCTAGCGTCTGCAGCCTACCTTGTGCCAGACGTATTGGTTACCCATTCCTCTGGATAAGATAAGATTAGGTCGAGAGAGGGATCATGTCGTATATATATCTTCTTATATATAAATTAGGATGTGCGTATGTATTTATGTATCTCTGTATGTCCTTTATGCGCTCGCGAACGGCCCATCCGATTGAGATGAAATTTTCTACACGCCTTCCTTTCAGTCCAGAGCAACCAACTGTGATATTTTGTTGGTGTGAAATCGCCTGCTTACTCAGTATTATTTCATTTTTCATTTTTCATCATAATTTCATATATCTCAGGGGACCTAACTCTGTAAAAGTTATTTCAAGGGGCATAACTTTTCTGTATAACTTATAGTCATATTGTGGCATCGTTTTCAAAGATTTATAAACTCTTTGTCCATAGTTATGTACCGGCATATGAGTTATAATAAATAATGATACAATCTGTAAGGCATTTTCAAAGTTTTCATAAAAATGATGCACAATGCATAACATTGTAACTCATCTTTTTTTGCTTAAGAAGTTACTGTAGTCATGCAGGTGATTAGAAAGAGTTTTCATTAAAAATAATGGATGGTGTGTGGAAGAACGTTCTTTTAAGTTACATTTTTGTTGTTGTATGAATTTAATGAAGCCGGACAGGGTCAGGCAGACAGATAGACAGGCAGATAGACAGTCGGGAACAGGAACTTATATGACTACTTATATAAATTAAATGAGATGCTCCCCACCAGGAGCTGGGGGATGCTGGGCCGGGTCAGACAGACAGACAGACAGACAGACAGACAGATAGTCGGTAACGGGAACGGGAACTTATATGACTACTTATATGAATTAAATGAGATGCTTCCCACCAGGGACTGGGCGAAGCCGGGCAGGGTCAGCTAGTAATATATAAATTAGGATGTATGTATGTAAATATATATGTATGTATGTCCTTTATACGTCCGCGAACGGTCCATCCGATAGAGATGAAATTTTCTACACGTCTTCCTCTCATTCCAGCGCTGCCAACTGTCATATTTTTCTTTCTTCTTCCTCCACCTCCCTCCTCCCCCTCCCTAAATACGTACGTAAATATATGATGATGATGATGATGATGAAAGAATCCCCGAACCAAAACGCTAGGAAAAAGCGAAGAAAATGACGTGACTACACAGAATCGTCACACGGCAATCATCATCATCATCAAGTGCCGTGCCGGCTGGCGTAGGCGTTCATGGCTCTCCATAGATCTCGGTCTTTGGTTTTCTGGATCAACTCTGCTGCTGATATTCCTCCATGCCACGACAATATCAATAACAATTCATCTTTTTATGTGTAAGGAAGTTATCTACAGTCATGTACAAGGGAAGAACAAATCAATGGAAGGAACGAAATCACAGAACTTAGACGAGTATGAATTCGGAATGGCAAACTCCCTCCTCCTCTCTTCTCCTCCCTCCACCCTCCTCCTCTTCCTCCTCCCTCTACCTCCTCCCCATCCTCCTCCTCCCTCCTCCCTCTTCCTCTCCCTTCCTCCTCCATCCTCCTCCCTCCTACTCCTTCCTCCTTCCCTCCGCCTCCTCCCTCCTCATCTCTTCTCCTCCTCCCTCTACCTCCTCCCTCCACCCTCCTCCTCCTCTCTCCTCCTCCTCTTCCTTCTCCCTCTACCTCCTCCCCTTTCTCCTCCTCCCTCCTCCCTCTCCCTCCTCCTTCTCCCTCATCCCCCTCATCCTTCCTCGTTCT
>OY992887.1:49119470-49161594 GCA_963921405.1 Cepaea hortensis | reverse complement strand
GGAGGAGGAAGAGGGAGGAGGAGGATGGAGGAGGGAGAGGGAGGAGGGGAAGAGGAAGAGGGTAGGAGGAGGGGAGAGAGGAGGAAGAGAAGGAGGGAGGAGGAGAAGGAGGAGGAGGGAGGAGGAGGGGAGAGAAAGAGGAAGGAGGCAGAGGGAGAAGAAGGAAGGAGGAGGAGGAAGGAGGGAGAGGAAGGAGGGAGAATGAGGAGGAGAGGAAGGAAAGGGAGGTGGAAGAGGAGGAGGAGGGAGGAGGAAAGAGGTAGGGGGAGGAGGAGGGGTAGAGGGAGGAGGAGGAGGAAGGAAGGGAGGAGGAAGAGGAGGAGAAGGGAAGAGGAGGGTGGAGGGAGGCGGAGGAGGTAGAGGGAGGAGGTAGGAGGAGGAGGAGGGATGAGGAGGGAGAGGGAGAAGGAGGGAAGATGAGGAGGAGGCGGAGGGAGTAGGAGGGAGTAGGAGGGAGTAGGATGGATGAGGTGGGGAGAGGAAGAGGGAGAAGGAAGAGGGAGAAGGAGGAGGGAGGGGGGAGAGGGATGAGAGGGAGGAGGAAGAGGAGGAGGGTGGAGGGAGGGAGGTAGAGGGAGGAGGAGGGAGGAGAAGAGAGGAGGAGAGAGTTCGCCATCCGAATTCATACTCGTCTAGTTCTTCCCTTCTACACGACTGTAGATAACTTCCTTACACATAAAAAGATGAATTGTTATTGATATTGCCGTGGCATGGATGAATATCAGCAGCAGAGTTGATCCAAAAAACCAAAGACTGAGATCTACGGAGAGCCATGAACGCCTACGCCAGGCTAAATTGTTAGGAAACGAAACATACCCAAGAGTAGATATATTCCGTTACCTTGAATAGACTATATCTAGACGAAGCAAACCTTAATAAACAAGCGCATTGTAAAGCCGGACGAATCAACCTTTCAGGTGCATGACTGTATGTGATGTACTTTCATCGAAAGATGGACGACTAAGTCGAAGAAACCACACATTTACATATCCTAGAATTTGGATCTATTTGTGGTTCAGTCAACGAGAAGGGAGATATGCGGGCACAAATCGGAGGTGATTGCAAACAATGCGTTACTGGAATGATAAGCATCTATACCTTAAGGCATTAAATACGGGAGACAGAGCGTGTTTGGATTTATCCGGAGCGTTATAGTGTCATTTCTTCATTAACCATAAAGCAAAAGATATATAGTGAACATTAGTTAGACTTATAGCAGTAGAGTTGGTAAGACGATTGGTAGTAAAGTGACAGTTAGATTCAAGAAATTGACAGAGCTGACTGCAATACGTGAGATTAATTAAAATCAATACCAGCGTGAAATGACTAATGGTGTCAAGAAACCTGCCTAGTCCCACGAACTATCTATACCTTAAGGCATTAAATACGGGAGACAGAGCGTGTTTGGATTTATCCGAAGCGTTATAGTGTCATTTCTTCATTAACCATAAAGCAAAAGATATATAGTGAACATTAGTTAGACTTATAGCAGTAGAGTTGGTAAGACGATTGGTAGTAAAGTGACAGTTAGATTCAAGAAATTGACAGAGCTGACTGCAATACGTGAGATTAATTAAAATCAATACCAGCGTGAAATGACTAATGGTGTCAAGAAACCTGCCTAGTTCCACGAACTATCTATACCTTAAGGCATTAAATACGGGAGACAGAGCGTGTTTGGATTTATCCGGTGCGTTATAGTGTCATTTCTTCATTAACCATAAAGCAAAAGATATATAGTGAACATTAAGTAGACTTATAGCAGTAGAGTTGGTAAGACGATTGGTAGTAAAGTGACAGTTAGATTCAAGAAATTGACAGAGCTGACTGCAATACGTGAGATTAATTAAAATCAATACCAGCGTGAAATGACTAATGGTGTCAAGAAACCTGCCTAGTTCCACGACAGGCATGTGGACTATAGCAAATACATAGTGGGCAGGAATAGACTGAGAGCGACAGACACATATGCAGCTTCCATCAAGATATCAATCACAATGGGCAGAGAGTGAAGGGACCTGACGTAATGGGTTGGCAGAGTTGGAGGTCCAATAATTGACAAATGGAAATGCCGACAGAGACACGTAAAAGTACCCTGAGGGTTTTGTGCATCTTGGAGAGAAATCTGCTTCGGGTATCACAGCTAGAGACTGGTTATTGATTGCTGTTGAGCAGACTAGAGCGCATAGGTCTTCAATTTAAACTGTCCGATTCTTAGTCCGAATGCGTAAAGTTAAAAATAGACAGATGAGACATGAGGGGTTATTGAGCATTGACATCTCTCTCTCTCTCTCTCTCTCTCTCTCTCTCTCTCTCTCTCTCTCTCTCTCTCTCTCTCTCTCTCTCTCTCTCTCTCTCTCTCTTACAAGGACATACTTACTTAGCGGACTGGATCTAAACATGATGATTACCGGGAGACAAAGCTACTAAGAGGACATTAACAGTTTAAATATGGTTAAGGGGAGCCACTTTATTAGGAGCCCATATGGTCCACTTGTCTTCGGGCATGCTGTCACACTGGCCAGTCCGCCATTGTAAACTTGAAAATGCTGTTCAGGTCAGGCTGGAGTGCTAGGCAACGAGAAAGTGGATCTGTGAGCGAGGAACTGTATTCGAGGATGCTTGAGTATAGAATTAAGTATAGTTTCATCAAGTAGAGCGGGTTTAAGAGATAGATCCGACGTGCTTATAACGAGTGTGTCACTGGGACAATCAGTATCTGTACCTTAAGATATTTCAGGAGGAAAACCGAGCTGTTGTTTTGCCCGGGGTCAATTCTCTGATGTGAATTCTGCAACTACCATCAAGCAGTAAATGATGAGCAGCACCAGGTTTATAGCAGATAAAGGTAGTAAGACGATTGGTAGTAATGTTAGTAAATAGTTAGTAAGTTAGTAGGCAGATCATCCTCATTGCACATCGAACCATTCACTCCATAAGTGCTCAGATCCCCTCCCCAGCAAATCCCGCAGCGTGTAGCGGCTCACGACACCAGTTCTGTGTTGGTTTATTACTCTTCATTGGTTTCCTGCGAAGTGTTCTTGTTTGGCCACACCTCTTTTAACTTGCTGTTTTCACAGCCTGAATATGGTTGTAGATTCCCAGTTATCGATTGGTTCTCGTAAAAGACTTACTTCTCAAAGAGTATTCAGAATGTCTGCCTGGTCCATGGCTCGTCCGCCTTCCACTGTGGCCATACCTGCAACAATGTTGGTAAATTCAATCAAGTAACAGAGCTAGCAACAATAAGGCTTTTGAACTTCAATGTTACAGAAAATTGTTAGAATACAAGTAGAAGAATACCGACATTCTACAAAGTCTGAACATTGAAAGAAAACTGGCCCATAAATAGCAACATGTCTCCGATATTGAAACACTTCGGCCGTATTAAATGTCTTTGTAACGAACGAATCCGAACTTTTGCAGCTTGCGGTAGTACACTGTCAAATTGTCATCTGCTGCCTATAGTACCTTGCGGTGTAGGACAGTGGGGTCTTGAGTCTGGAGAATTAACGTCCCCTGGCTAGTGCAGTCGCCGCGAACTGTGCAGGTTGGGGTTTTCTTCTCCCCCCCCCCCCCCCCCCCGCCCCACCAATACAAAAAAAAATTTCACACCTTACCGAGGATTCGAATCCGGTTCCCCCGAAGGAGAACTGGCATTTTTAGCCACTCTGTCAGCCGCTCACCAAGCCGTTGTAGACTACACCTTCCAAACATCATGTTCTCACATAAACTGTTACGAATACCATATTGGCAAAAGTAAGGCGCCTGTTAATAGCTATAAGGAACACGGGACAACAAATATCAAAATTAAGGGACTAAATCTAGTAGAAGTGAATAATTTAAAAAAAAAAAAAACATTTTTTTTTGCGCGCTCGCTGTGAACTCAAGCGTTCCAATTCCAATTCCAGTTTTCAAAAGAAAAAAAAATTCTACATTTGTTCTCGTCTAACCTGCCTCCTCAGCGTTGGTTATTGTTGAGATCCATGGTTTTTTTGGGGGGGTATTTTTACCCTGTTTCCTGTCTTGTGCGCTCTTACGAGTAATTCCTATCTTGGACTGGTCATGGTTCGTCTGGCTTGACTGGTTGAAGTCCTTAAAGGACTTTTTGCTTCCCCACTCCTTGTAACGCAGTGCAGCTTGCCTTGCCCTTTTTTCGCAGAAAGCTATGATGGCTGCGTGGTCTTTTTCGTCCTCGCTCCAGTTGTCTTCAGGTGTGTCGGAGAGCTCCTCTGGGCTAAAATAATCTACCTGGCAGGATACTGAGAGATTGGTATAACTAGACTGGAACACCGTTAAGTCAGTCATGTAAATGCAGAGATTGGTATACCTAGACTTTAACACCGTTAAGTCAGTCATGTAAATGCAGAGATTGGTATAACTAGACTGGAGCACCGTTAAGTCAATAATTTAAATACAAAGATTGGTATACCTACACTAGAGCATCTGTAAGTTAGTCGCATAAATACAAAAATGTATATACCTGGACTAGAGCAATAGCAAGTCAGTAAAGTAAATACAAAAACTGGTATACCTAGACTCAATCAATCAATCATGTACCATGCCGGAAAGCGTGGGCTGTCATGACTCGCCATTTCACTCGATCACCAGTGTCGTGAATCAGCTCAGTGTTCCTGTCTCGTCCATGCCATGTGGCCAAGCCATCCAGGTATTTTCCTCTCGGTCTGCCTCTTGGTCTGTTTCCTTCGATCTTGCCAGTTGTCACCAAGTTCTCCAATCCATTTCTTCTCATAACATGTCCAAAAAATGTTGACTGTCTACGTCTAATTTCTCTAATCAGTTTACGATGTTCATTTGTCTCCTGTAGTACTTGGTCATTGGTTTTTCTGTCTGTCCATGGTATTCTTTGCATTATCCTCAGAAACCACATTTCTGCAGCCATCAGATGTTTTTCAGCTTGACTGGCCATTGTCCAAGTTTCACATCCATACAAAAGAACAGCCTATACGTATCCCCTCAACACTCTTTTTTCTCGTTTCAATTGACATCTTTTTATTGGTCAGAATGTTTTTCATCTTGCTAAAGGCTACTTTCGCCATGGCGATTCTTGTTCTAATCTCTTCAAGGCATCTCCCCTCAGATGTTATGACTGTTCCAAGATAATTGTACCGATTCACTTGTTGAAGAATATTTCCATTTACTTGTATATCACATTGTGGCACTTCTTCCTTCCTAGTGACGACCATAACCTGAGTATTTTTACAATTTAATTCTAACCCCAGTTGCTCACCGTGTACAACAACCGCATCTACTAATTGTTGCAGGTCCTGCGCATTGTCTGCAATTAATACTGTATCATCTGCATATCTAATGTTATTGATGTTTCGTCATCCAATGCTGATTCCATTTATATCCTCTACATTTCTGAAAATATTTTCACTGTATAGGGAAAAAAGATCTGGAGACATCACACATTCCTGCCTAACACCTCTTTTAATTGGCTGATACTGTCCCACTTCATTATCAATCCTTATTGCAGCTTGTTGTTTCCAATATATGTTTTTTATAAGTCTAATGTCTTTCCTAACAATTTGTAGATAGCATATCCACCATGTTGACATGTCTAACTCTATCAAAAGCCTGTGTATAATCAATAAAGCAAAGATGTATATCCTTGTTTACTTCTATAGCACGTTCAATAACTGTTCGCAGCATATACACAGCATTTACTGTACCCTTTCCTTCAACAAACCCACATTGTTCTTCCCCTATTTCAGGTTGTATCTTCTTCCTCACTCTTTGCATGAGAATTCTTAGCAAAATCTTTGTGATGTGACTCATTATACTAATTGTTCTATGTTGATCACATTCCAAGGTTCCTGATTTCTTTGGGATTGCAATAAATACAGAGTTACATAATTCAGGAGGTATATCTCCAGTATCATATAATGTGTTCAGCAGTCTGGTGACTTGCTCTAGTCCAAATTCTTCTAAAGCTTTAATCATTTCTGTTGTGATGTTATCTGCACCGGGGGCCTTGCCAGCTTTCATATGCTTAAGAATATTTCGAACCTCCATCTCCAAAATTGGCGGTCCTTCATTATTAAATCTAATATCATACTGTTCGTCTCTGTTATCATCATAAAGGTGTTTCACATAATCTGTCCATATAATCTGGTCTTTTTCTATTATGATTTTGCCATCTTTAGTTTTTAGACACCCTGTTGATGTACTTGTTCTTTTATTAGTAAGTTCCTAAATTCTTTTGTGCACTAATTTGGTATTTTGACTGTTGGGTTGGTTTTCAATTTCTAAGCACTTTTCCTCAAGCCATGATTATTTTGCCTCCTTACATAATATTCTGACTTGTCTGTGGATTTCTTCATATTTGACAGAATTATTTTTGTTGAGTCTTCTTGTTTCCATGAGGTGTAAAATTTCTTCAGTCATCCATTTCTTACGACCCACCTTCTTTAATTTTGGAATAGTTGTTTCTGCAGCCACATTGATTGAATTCTTCAACGTTTCCAATTGATCATCCACATCCTGGAATAATATCTCTAGATCAGACAATATTTCAAATCTGTTCTGTACTTCTATGTTGAATTTGTTTTGTATTTCCTTGTCATTACTCAATGTACACAAATCATATTTAGTGTTTCCTGTTATATACTTGACTTTCTTCAACTTTATCCTCAATGTTCCTGGGAGTAATCTGTGGTCATTATAACAATCAGAACTGGGAACTGTTTTTGCTACTGTTAGCGCGTTTCTAAATCTTCTGCTAATGAGAATGTAGTCAATATGGTTTCTAATCCTGCTATCAGGACTCCTCCATGTCCATAATCTTCTAGGGTGTTGCTTAAACCAGGTGTTTCCTACAATCATGTCCTGTTCTTTTGCCCACTCCACGAGTCTGTATCCTCTTTCATTTCTCTCTCCTAAACCATAGTTTCCTACTGTGTATCTATCCCCTTGATTTCCTACTTTTGCATTGAAGTCCCCTATTATGATGTTTATTTCTGAATTTTTACATTTCTTTAAGGCAGCCTCTATGTCATTATAAAATTCTTCTACACTATCTTCACTGGATTCTCCTGTTGGTGCATATACTTGAATAATATTTATGCTAAAAGGTCTGCCACTTAATTTAACTAGTAGAACTCTGTCCGACACGGCCCAATATCCTTGAACAGATGTTGATGTTTTCCGGTCCAAAATAATTGCCACTCCCCTATGACGATCTTCACCTCCAGAATAAATAATCTTGAAATCGTCATCTATCTTGATGCCTGATCCTGTCCATCTCGTTTCGCACATACCTAAAATATTAATTTTTTCCCTTTCAATGTCTTGTTTTATGTTCTCTAATTTTCCGTCGTTGTTTAACGTCCTAATGTTCCATGTTGCTAATTTTAACGTCTCTGTCCTTGTCTTACAATGATCAGTCTTTAAGCGAATCATGATATACTAGGCTCTTTTAAAGAGGTAGTTTGCCGTTGCTTTCCTCTATGGCAGTGACCGTACTGGTCGGAGACCGCAGCCATTGACTCAAGAAGAGCTCTTCTGCCTGCCGTCGTGAATTCGAGAACATGACCAACGAATATCTGTCGGCTGCTCTCAAATTTCATCCACCACCTGTCTTCCGTGGCTTCTTTTGAAAACTTCCAATAAAAGAGCACAAAATAACATCACATAATCCACAGGAAATCCATAGGAAATCACACGAAATCCAAAGGAAAACACTAAATAGCGTCCCCCCCCCCACCCCCCCCCCCCCCACCCCGAAAAGTACGCGCCATCCTGTCGCCATTGTACCGCAACACCTTTAAGTCAGTTATGTAAATTCAAAGAATGGTATTTTGTGATTTTATTCTGGAGAGGAAGAATACCACCGATAATTTTCCAGACAGTGCAAATATGCCAGGAAACATAAAACAAAGTAAAAATGTCGGTCTGAATAATGCCAGAACATTCATGCACAGTTGTAACAGACAACTGTGAAATACCCGCTGTTGACAAAGTAAAACAACAATGCCTCAACAGCCCTGTATCGCTGTGATAGAAGATAAAAATAGTATCATTCTGACAGAAACGACGGTTATAATCTGAAGGTGGGCGGAATAATCAGAAGAATAAGACGACACTGAGCTTGATAAGAAATTTAACACTATTAAATTTGGTGTGTGTAAAAATAGAGAAATTGCAGATGAAACAGTGTTATAGGAATAAGTAAAAAAGGCTGCCCTAAGGGGGAAAATTGCTAGGTATGAGTTTTTATCAACACAACATGTGCCATCACGATAAGCGTCGGCGTTCCTGTTTCGCCATCTCACATGATAAGCAGAGTTGTGGATCAACTGTGTTTTTGTCTCGATTATGCCATGTGGCCAATCTATCCAGATATTTACTTCTCTGTCTTCCTATTGTTATTTCCCCTCTTTTCAGCTGTTACGAAGTGTTCAAGTTTACCCACAATATTTCCAGTTGTCACCTAGATTTCCAGCTTATTTCTTCTCATAACGTGCCCAAAAAATCTTGACTGTCTACGTCTAATTTCTCTAATCAGTTTACGGTTATCAATAGTTTTTTGTAGGAACTTGCTCATTTGATTTCTGTTGGTCTATAGTAGTCTTTGCCGGTCTCTCTGGCTGTGGGGTTACAACACTTTCTCTCTGTAATCCCGTTTATCACGCAGAGTCTCGCAGCGGAGCGAGAACTGAGGTGGTTCGACCCCCGCTCGTGACTTGCGGATACTGAGCCGGTCGCTCAGAAAGCAATGGCAAACTACTGAGCGTAATCTTGCCAAGAGATCAACAGACAGCTGAAAGATGCTGCTGTTGACAGCTAAGTCCTGTAAAAGGATACGCAAAAAAAAAAAAAAAAAAAAAAAAAAAAATAGTAGTCTTTGCATTTTCCTCATAAACCACATTTTCACTGCGATTAGATGTTTTTTTTATTTTTTTTTTTTTTTATTTTTAGCTTGACTGCTCTTTGTCCACGTTTCACATAATCATAACAGTATAGGTTGTATGTAGAACTTCAATACACCTTTTCGTATTGCAACTGACATCGTTTTATTGATCAGTATGTTTTCCATCTTGAAAATGGCAACCTTTGCCATAGGGATTCTTATTGTAATTTCTTCAAGTCACCTCCCATCAGATGTTATGACTGTTCCGAGATCGTTGTCTCGATTCCCCTGTTTAAGAATTTTCCTAATTACACGTATATTGCCTGCTCCATGGCAAAGGTGTTACGGACGCTGTTCGCAATCCCGCATACCCGCATTCAAACCACAGCTGTTGGCGATTTGGCAGCAGACTGCTTTGCGTTGATATTTTATGTATGGGTGCTGGTCGTTCAGAAAGCAATGGCAAACTACTGAACATAAACTTGTCAAGAGATCACAACAGCAAGCAATGTCGGTATTGACTGCGGCGTGCTGTAAATGATATGCAAATAACTTAACCCGTATAATGCATGCGGTATTTCTTTCCCTTTTTTTTCCCCTGTACAGTGAAAATATTTTCAGAAATGTAGAAGACCTAAATGGAATCAGCATTGGAGGACGAAACATAAATAACATTAGATATGCAGATGATACAGTATTGATTGCAGACAATGCACAGGATCTGCAACAATTAGTAGACGCTGTGGTTGTACACAGTGAGCAGCTGGGGTTGGAATTAAATTGTAGGAAGACACAGGTTATGGTCGTCACTAGGAAGAACGAAGTACCACAATGTAATGTACAAGTAAATGGGAATGTTCTTCAACAAGTGAATCGGTTCAAGTATCTCGGAACAGTCATAACATCTGATGGCAAATGCCTTGAAGAGATTAGAACAAGAATCGCCATTGCGAAAGTAGCCTTTAGCAAGATGAAAAACATTCTGACCAATAAAATGATGTCAATTGAAACGAGAAAAAGAGTGTTGAGGGGATACATAGAGCCTGTTCTTTTGTATGGATGTGAAACTTGGACAATGTGCAGTCAAGCTGAAAAACATCTGATGGCTGCAGAAATGTGGTTTCTGAGGAAAATGCAAAGAATAACATGGACAGACAGAAAAACCAATGATCAAGTACTATAGGAGACAAATGAACACCGTAGACTGATTAGAGAAATTAGACGTAGACAGTCAAAATTTTTTGGACATGTTATGAGAAGAAATGGACTGGAGAACTTAGTGACAGCTGGCAAGATCGAAGGGAACAGACCAAGAGGAAGACCGATAGGAAAATACCTGGATGGCTTGGCCACATGGCATGGTCGAGACAGGAACACTGAGCTGATCCACGACACTGGTGACCGAGTGAAATGGCGAATCATGACCGCCCACGCTTTCCGGCATGGCACATGATTGATTGATTGATTTCTTTCTTCAAAGAGACTATAATCTCTGCCTTCTTACAATCTATTTGTAATCCTAGTTGTACACCGTGTACAATAACCGCATCTACTAAATGTTGCAACACTGTATCATCTGCATATCTAATATTATTTATGCTATGTACCCCAATGACGATTCCTCTCATATCTTCTAAATGTCCAATAATAAGTTTTATACTGCCAGAAAAACTATATTCGGAAAAATAATCAAGTTTAGGAGAAGAAATGAAAATAAAATAATGCCCTTTGGATCATAATATGTTTCTTCAACAAGGACAATTTCAACCGGTACTAAAGATATAAAGGTTACAAAAGTTATTTGCATATCCATTCAGGACGTCTCAATCAAAGCCAGCATTTTTAGCTGTTCGTGATTTCTTGGCAAGTTTGCGTTCAGTAGTGTGCCAGATACAGAGGTAAAAGTTAAAATTGTCACCCTAGGCAGAGTGATGTTAATCAAAAGATTTAACAGTCATTCAGCAAAGTGATTTTAAACATACGGTCTTAACAGTCACTCAAACGAAGTGATTTTAATCATAAGTTGGTGCTTGAGGCAAAGTCATGCTAACCGTAAGCCATATAGTCTCTCAAGTAAAGTGATGTTAACCGTAAGTCATATAGTCTCACAAGTAACGTGATGCTAACCGTACGTCATATTGTATCTCAAGTAAAGTGATGTTAACCACACGCCTTAATCGTCATTAAAGTGAAGTAGTGTTAAACATAAGTCTTCACAGTAGTTCACTCCTAGCTGTTAATAGAAGTTCAAGCAACGTGATGTTAACTATAGGTGTTAATAGAAGTTGAAGCAACGTGGTGTTAACCATAGGTGTTAATAGAAGTTCAAGCAACGTGATGTTAACCATAGGTGTTAATAGAAGTTCAAGCAACGTGATGCTAACCTTAAGTCTTAACAGTCATTCACGTTTCAAATAGACGCCAATGGAAAAAAGAAAACTCATAAATCAATCTGGCTTTAAACATAAAAGCAAGCTTTGAACACTAGTAGATTACACACATAAAAATATCCAATACCATCAAAATACCATCCTTAACTTTGAACGATTCCACAAACGCCTGTTTATCAAATTTAGCTAGATGTAGTTTATGGTGAATAAGGAGGAAGTAATTTGAAATATGGTCATTTGAAACGCCATGAAGGTTTGGAGAGAAATATCATGGAGGGGTATATGCCTGGGAAGAGAAGAAGAGGAAAGCCAATGAGAAGATGGGTGCAGGATGTGGCTGAATATCTCCATATGCGTGTGTCGGGCGCAGGACATCTTGCTTATGTCCGAGTTTTTTTCCGGACGGTTGTGATGGACATGCTACTGAATGAATGAATGAATGAATGAATGAATAACGAAGTTCCAGTTGTGGCATTAACTTTACTGGCATTACTGAAGTGCTATATAAAAACTTGCTATGAGTCTATGGTCCGACAAGGCCGCTACGTTTTAGGCTTGAATGCAACGAGGAATAGGTGGCCAGTCTTTATCTTTATTGGCGGACAACGAAACATGACCTTGAAACATCCAATCGCGCTCATTATCAGTTACACTAATGAGCCTGCTATTGAATACTTTTTTGTGTGTGTAAATGTTGCATATACCTTACAGGAAGTTGCAGTCAACACCAGCAATTTTCAACTGCTGTTGATGTACTAGGCAAGTTTTTACGTTTAGTAGTTTGAAATTGCTTTCTGAACGACCAGCTCCCACACCAATACGTTATAACACAACGCGACACGGTCTGCTGCACAAATCGGTCGAGGCTGCGTTTCGAACGCCTGGTAAGCGGTTCACGAACCGCGTTCGCAAGCCTTTGGCCACGGAGACCGTTATTGAATACTATCATCATCATCATCATCATCATCATCATCATCATCATCATCTTCCACTTATGCCGTCAAGCGACGTGGGGAGGAATAATTTGCGTTCCAGCGCCCGGTGGGCGGCACTGGATAGTGTCATTCCGTGTGCTTGTACAATGTCTTTGATGTCGTCAATACATTTTCTTCTTGGACGTCCTCGTGGTCTCGTCGCAGATGATCTTTGATGTCAGGCCAGTGATGGTAGTTGCTGGTGTTGCATTCTAACGACATGGCCAAACCACTTGATCTTCTGTCTTTCAATAAATGTGGCACAAAGTGTTGATCCCACAGTATGTCTGATAATATCATTTCTTACTCGGTCTCGGATTGTTAAGTTGGCAGCTCTCCTCAGACATCTCATTTCGCAGGTGTTGATTTTGCGAAGGTGTAATTTGGATAAAGTCTAGGTTTGAGATTGGTAGCATATGGTTGGTGTGAATATGCAGTTTATTATCTGTCGTTTTGCGGACATGGGTATATTTGGATGTTTCAGTAAGGGTGATAGTTGATATGTAAGTGCACTAGCTTTTTCACATGTGATTTCGATTTCTCTGACCAATCTGCCATCTTCTGTGATCATACTTCCAATATATTTTAATTCGTTAACTTGTGTCAGAGTTGTGCTATTTATCTGTATACTTAGTGGGCCCGACGATCTGCTAACTCGCATTACTTCGGTTTTGGCTGTATTTATACTCATATTGTATCTCCTGCATGTTGAACTCAGATTATTAATATGATTTTGCAGTCTGCCCTCGTCGCTATAAAACAGGCACTGATCGTCTGCAAATAGAAGTTCATTTATTTCCTGTTGTTTTCAGTTGTTTCGTCTGGAGTAAAGATTGAATACTATATACAAATAAAAACAATGCGAGTTCATGATTGTGTTTATGTCATTATTATTCAAGGAAGATGCTATCAGGAAGAGGTAGAATGCGTATCCATCCATCATGTGACATGCCGGAAAGCGGAGCGGTCATGACTCGCCATTTCACTCAATCACCGAGTCGTGGATCAGCTCAGTGTTCCTGTCTCGTCCATGACATGTGGCCAAGCCATCCAGGTATTTTCCTCTCGGTCTTCCTCTTGGTCTGTTCCGTTCGATCTTGCCAGTTGTCACTAAGTTTTCCAATCCATTTCTTCTCATAACATGTCCAAAAATTTCTGACTGTCTACGTCTAATTTCTCTAATCAATTTACGATTTTCATTTGTTTCATGTAGTACTTGGTCATTGGTTTTTCTGTCTGCCCATGGTATTCTTAGCATTCTCCTCAGAAACCACATTTCTACAGCCATCAGATGTTTTTCAGCTTGTCTGCTCATTGTCCAAGTTTCACATCCATACAAAAGTACAGGCTTTATGTATCACCTCAACACTCTTGTTCTCGTTTCAATTGACATCTTTTTATTGATCAGAATGTTTTTCATCTTGCTAAAGGCTACTTTCGCCGTGGCGATTCTTGTTCTAATCTCTTCAAGGCATCTCCCATCAAATGTTATGACTCTTCCGAGATAATTATACCGATTGACTTGTTGAAGAGTATTCCCATTTACTTTTATATTCATTCATTCAGTAGCATATCCTTTGCAGAACTTCGCTCCCATAACAACCTTCATGAAAACCTCTCGATCATATACAAGATGTCCCGTGTCCGATACACCCATCTGGATATACTTGTATATTACATTGTGGTATTTCGTTCTTCCTAGTGACGACCATAATCTGTGTCTTTTTACAGTTTAATTCTAACCCCAGCTGTTCACTGTGTGCAACAACCGCATCTACTAATTGTTGCAGATCCTGCTCATTGTCTGCAATCAATACTGTATCATCTGCATATCTAATGTTATTTGATGTTTCGTCCTCCAATGATGATGATTCCATTTATATCTTCTACATTTCTGAAAATATTTTCACTGTATAGGGAAAAAAGATCTGGAGACATTACACATCCCTGTCTCACACCTCTCTTAATAGGCTGATATTGTCCCACTTCATTATTAATCCTAATGGCAGCTTGTTGTTTCCAATATATGTTTTTTATAAGTCTTCCCATCAATTTGTAGATCTGCAAGCATATCTACCATGTTGACATGTCTTACTCTATCGAAAGCCTTTGTGTAGTCAATAAAGCAAAGATTTATATCTTTGTTTACTTCTATAGAAGATTAAATAACTGAACGCAGCATATACACAGCATTTACTGTAACCTTTCCTTCTACAAACCCACATTGTTCTTCCCCTATTTCAGGTTGTATCTTCTTCCTCACTCATTGCATAATTCGTAGCAGAATCTTCGTGATGTGACTAATTACATTAAATGTTCTATGTTGATCACATTCCAAGGCTCCTGATTTCTTTGGGATTGCAATAAATACAGAATTACATAATTCAGAAGGTATATCTCCAATATTATATAATGTGTTCAGCAGTCTGGTGACTTGATCTATTCCATATTCTCCTAAAGCATTAATCATTTCTGTTGTGATGTTATGTGAACCGGGGGTCTTGTCAGCTTTCATATGTTTAAGAATATTCCGAACCTCCTCTTCAAAATTGGCGATCCTTCATTATTAAATCGAATATCATACTGTTCATCTCTGTTATCATCATAGAGGTTTTTCACATAATCTGCCCATACATGTAGAATCTGATCTTTTTCTATTATGATTTTTCCATCTTTAGTTTTTAGACTGCCTGCTGATGTACTTGTTCTTTTATAAATAAGTTTCTAAATTCTTTTGTGCACTAATTTGGTATTTTGACTGTTGTGTTGTTTTTCAATTTCTATGCAATTTTTCTCAAGCCATGCTACTTTTGCCTCCTTACATAATATTCTGACTTAACTATGAATTTATTCATATATGGCAGGATTATTTTTGTTGAGTCTTCGTTTTTCTATTAGCTGTAAAAAAATTTCAGTTATCCATTTCTTACGACCCACTTTCTTTAATTTTGGAATAGTCGTTTTTGCAGCCAAACTGATTGAATATTTCCCATTGATAATCCACATCTTGAAATAGGATCTCTAGATCAGACACTATATCAAATCTGTTCTGTACTTCTATGTGGAATTTCTTTTGTATTTCCTTGTCATTTCTCAATGTACACAGATCATATTTAGTGTTTCCTGTTATATACTTTATAGACTTTCTTTAACTTTACCCTCAATGTACCTGTAAGTAATCAGTGGTCACTATACTAATCGGCACTGGGAACTGGTTTTGCAATTATTAACGCATTTCGAAACCTTCTGCTAATCAGAATGTAATCATTCTGGTTTCTAATCCTGCTATCAGGATTCCTCCATGTCCATACTCTTCTAGGGTGTTGTTTAAACCAGGTGTTTCCTACAATCATTTCATGCTCTTTTGCCCATTCTACAAGTCTGTATCCTCTTTTATTTCTCTCTCCCAAACCATGAGTATATAAGAGAATTATATGATGGAGAGAGGGCAGAATTAACAGAAGAAAGTAACTTAGAAGGTCTACCTATTCTAAAAGAAGAAGCCGCTGACGCTATCACACATATGAAGAAAGGAAAAAATAGCTGGGCCAGATGGAATCACAACAGGATAATTAGAAGTGATGGGATATTTTGGAGTAGATATATTAAGCAACATGTTGAATGATATTTACAGCTGTGGATATCTACCAAGCGATATGCTGAAATCCGTATTTATAGCTATACTAAAAAGACCAGGAGCAATTGAATGCGAAGATTTTCGTATGATTAACTTCATAAACTATGTCACTAAGCTTCTACTCAGAATTATAATGAGAAGAACAAGAAAGAAAATGAAAATAAAATGGAAATTGATGAAGAATAGTATGGACACTATTAGAAAGATGAATAGAGACACTGAAAATCATATATTTGTGCTTCATAGATTATACTAAGGCATTTGATAAAGTAAAGCATGATGAAATGATTAAAATGTTGGAAGATATTAACATTGATGGGAAAGATCTCAGAATAATAAAAAATATTTACTGGCACCAACCAAATAGCAGCAATTACAATGGGAAATAAAGAAGGAACTTATGAAAAGATAAGGCTGGGAGTACGACAAGGATGTATTTTGTCACCGGATCTCTTCTCCCTCTATAGCGAAGTAATAATGAGAGAGATAAAAGAGAAGCCAGGAATAATATTTGGAGGTTATAATGTAAACAATATACGCTATGCAGATGACACAGTATTGATGACGGATAATGCAAAAGATCTACAACAATTGTTGTACATTGTATTAATAGAGAGTGCAAAGAAAGGACTCTCCTTGAATATCAAGACAACAGTAACAATTGTGATATCAAAGAAAGTGACACACAAATGTGAAATAGAAATAGGAGGGAAACCTCTTCACCAAGTGGATAGTTTTAAATACCTAGTGGCATTTATAACATCAGATGGAAGATGCACAACAGAGGTTAAGAGGAGAATAGAGCGAGCAAAGGCTGAATTTCAGAGAATGAAGACCATCTTATGCAGTAAGTCGCTATCATTGAATGTAAGAAAGAGAGTCCTGAAGTGATTTATAGAACATGTTTTACTGTATGGCTGTGAATCTTGGAATGTAATTGTACAAATTAGGAAGAGATTGGAAGCACCAGAGATGCGGTTCCTGAGACGAATGTTGCGAATTCCTTGGACTGCAAAAGTAACTAACAAAAACTGCCTGAAAGAGGCTAATGAAACTAGAACATTATATACAACAATAAGAAAGAGGAAAACATCTTTTTTTGGTCATGTGATGAGAAGAGAGGCATTGGAGAACATCATGACAACTGGAAAGATTGAGGAGAAGAGAGGCAGAGGCAGACCAAGAGAAATGATCCTGGATGGATTGAGACGGTGGTATGGTGGATTATCACAAGTGGAGTTGATCCAGAAAACCAAAGACCGCGATCTGTGGAGAGTCATGAATGCGTACGCCAGCCGGCATGGCACTTGATGATTGATGATGAACCCTGGTAAGTGTTTCATATCATCAGTTCGATGAGAATATATCTTGTCCCGGGGTATTTCCAGTGGCGTCACTGGGGTTGGTGTCACCCAGTGCGGTAAACTCTTGGTGTCACCCCTCTAGACTTTCACTATGGTCTTCTTCCGAGTGTTCCTGTACCATATATAATCGCATATAGTAATGTTTGTAAAATAAGTCAAAAAGTTAATAAGGACATAAGAAAGAAAACAAATTGAACAATATAACTTCAATACTTCAGGTAAAACATAAATAAAGAACTTCGACAAACTCGGACAAAGTTAAAGTTTTGTTATTTAACATTAACATTTCTAAAATTAACAATGAACGGTTATGAAACCCGACTAGACAGAGCTATGTCTGCTTTGTCAAATTTGCAATTTTTTTATTTTGGTGTCACCCCTTGATGGTGTCACCCGGTGCGGCCCGCACCCCCCACACCCCCCTAGTGACGCCCCTGGGTATTTCAATATCGTATCCTGCCGAGACATTCTGTGAATACAATATGTCTAAATTAATATGTCTGTGTTAAATCTACATACAGATTGAAAGGGATTGTTTTCAATTAGTGGTGTCTTAGGAGTTTATATTTTTTGCATTCTTATGTTCTATATTATTATGTTTCTGGGGTTCAGCACAATTGTTATCTTTAATAGTAAAATCAACTATACCAAGCTGTCACGATAGCAACGTTTGTTTTTAATAACAGGGAATGTTTAAATTAATGTGTTACTGTTACCTGGCGTAAAGTTTTGGAGCATTTTACAGTTTGTATGCGTGTATTCCTTTCAATCTGTTTGATTGCTAAATCAATCAATCTCTTAACCCATGGAGTACGTGTTGTACAAGAAAGACCCTTCCCCCGAACTAGGTAGAACGTTCTCTAATAATTCTAAACAGAAGGTGCCCTCATTTGAATATTTAAATGAAGGAATTCCCTTATTTGCCTATTTCTGTAAATCCCCGTCTGGGTCAAATTAAGAGGAGAGAATTTCAGGGCAATTTCGTTACAATCTAGTGCTGCGAAACATTTCCGATGTCGACATTCCTCCATGTCATGATGTCAAACTGTCCAGCATCTTCTCTCTTGGTCTACTCACCTTTCCCTTCCCTCTCCAGCCCAGAATCCCGTCCCTCTCCAGCCCAGAATCCCGTCCCTCTCCAGCCCAGAATCCCGTCCCTCTCCAGCCCAGAATCACCCTCTTTCAACTTTCCAGTCGTGACGTCGTAACTACAGCTTTTCCCTTCTCAAGCCATGCTAAAAGAATGTGGACTGTCTTATTCTGATAAGAGTAGCAAGTTCTGTTTATGAGTTAACTTCTTTTCTCTTTCTATCCGTCCAGGTGTCTTCGTCACTCTTATGTAATATAACATCTCATGAGCTTCCACACAAGTCTTCACTTGTCTGCTAATTGTCTGTGATTCACTTGTGTACATTAGGATTGGTTCAATGTAGTTTTCAAGTATTTAATCTACAAAATATGATATATCAAAAATATCAGAAAAACATAAAAATGCATTATATGAAATAACAATAGACACGGATATATCCCAATTATAAGCCAGAAGGGAGGTCAGCATGGCAGAACGGATAAGAGCGTTCGTTCTTGAACATCCGGTGTGCTGTTGCCGAGGTAGAGGGGTCAACCCTTACACCGGTCAGTTGGACTAAAATGTTGACTTCTCGTCCTTGACTTAAGGACGTAAATGACAAATACCTCTGAAGTCAGAGTGGATTCGCCTGATGGAGGGGGACACTGGTAATAGGGAAAGCTAATCCACAGGCAAAAATCAGCCAAGTGTACTAAGAGTAGTAGAACGTGTATGGACTATGCTTGAGATTTAAGCGAGCGAACGTCGTCGTCCCCCCCCCCCCCCCCCCCAAAAAAAAGCCACAATAGTTGAACAGCGTATTGCTGGTATAACTACACATTAATACAATTTAATAAATTTGGTGCACATAAAACCTGTGCTTTTGTATGGATGTGAAGCGCGGACAATGAGCAGTCAAGCTGAAAAACATCTTATGGCTGTGGAAATGTGGTTTCTGAGGTGAATGCAAAGAATGCCATGGACAGACAGAAAAACCAATGACCAAGTCCTTTAAGAAACAAATGAAGATCGTAAACTGATTAGAGTCATTAGACGTAGACAGTCAATTTTTTTTTTTGGGCATGTTATGAGAAGAAATGAATTGGAGAACTTGGTGACAAGTGGCAAGATCGAAGGGAACAGAAAAAGGGGAAGACGGAGAAGTAAATACCTGGATGGCTTGGCAACATGGCATGGTCGAGACAGGAACAATGAGCTGATCCACGACTCTGGTGATCGAGTGAAATAGCGAGTCATGACCGCCCACTCTTTCCGGCATGGCACATGATGGGTGGATGGCATTCCCTTAATGACTAGAAGCAACACGGAAGCCACAAACAAGCATGTGCAAGATTTATTGCCTGATGTATTTCGCTGCATCTGGTCAGGTGCATACTGCAGCCTTATAGATTATGCAAGTGATGAAATAAATGACAATTTAGCTGAAATATGATGTACATCGTCGCTGATATTGCGTGAAAGCGTAGAACGTTATATCCACGGAAGTATAACACTTACCAGGAAATCCTTCTTTTTGCATAGTAATGGCTGGAGCAACTAATAGATAATGCTTCGATATATTTGAGCAATCGGTTATTGTTCGTCGAATACAGTATACTAAGTGAGATCTATTTTGGCTGAAATACATAACACAGATAATCTGTGCTACTGTTTGCAATGTGAAGCAATGTTATCCCCACGGTAGTCGAAGAGTCACTGTGAAATCTCTTTGTCGCACAACCCCGGTTTCAAATGCTTAATTTCTATGCCCTCGATGTACCTGAGTAATCCATATCTGGACATTCTCAGAGACTATGTGTATTATGTATTTCAGCCCAAATATGATCCATCCATTCACTTCTTCTTATATATAATTCGTAAGAAGGCGCCTGACGAGATGCAAGCCAGATAACGAGAAATCAGTCGCTGACTGCATTTTATTCTAGAGTGTTGAAGAAACTGTCTTTGTCAATAGGAAACTAACTCCGCTATGTTCACCTTTCACTTTCCCTGAATATACAAACGTGAGCCTGTTTGGTTAACGTTAACAAAGTGACAAATGACTTCTGAAATATCCCAGTCTGTACATTTTATGTTTTATTAATTCGTTACTGGCAGACTGCGTGGTCGCATGGCTTAAAGCGCTTGTGTTATAATTTCCGGTGCACTGATGATGGTTTATGGAGATCGTTCCCTACACTGGCCAGCTTCCTGGCCTAGAGATTAGCGACTTTTCTCCGTAATCTCGTATATTCTCGTAGGTAACGTGTCGACGGTGGGAATCAGCAGTGGTTCAAATTGCGTCGGTAACTTAGGGGTATGTGAGCCGGCCACTCAGAAAGCAATGGCAAACTACTGAGCGTAATCTTGCCAAGAAATTAACAATCAGCTGAAAGATGCTGATGTTGACAGCGATGTCCTGTAAAGGATATGCAAACATTTTTTCCCCTACACTAGACAGTTTGACTACTTTTACTTCCCGTTCAAATAGCTTTGGAAACTACAGGTGGTAAATGTGTTTAGAAAATCGGGTTCGGGTTTAAAGCAACTTTCTGCAATGCACATGCAACATTTAAGTTCATGACCAATCATGATAATTGTACCGAGTTATGTGCTTAGAACATTCTCACATTTTAAAACATACCCGGTGAAAATACAACAAATTTACCGGTACCCAGTTTTCTCCTCTTTCCCTGAACACAGAATTACTTAAATCAGGTCAAGGACACGACGTCAAGGTTTCATATTCTTCCTGAATCTCACATTCGTCAGGAATTAATACCGCTCCTCTGTAGTTTCGTGTGACTTCAGCGGAAAGGTGATACACCATATTATAAGAAAAATAATGTCCTGTATTTTAGAAGTAAACTAATATCCTGAATTTTAGGGGGGGGGGGGGGATAAACAAGATCCTGTATTTTAGAAGAGAACTACTATCCTGTATTTTAGAAGAGAACTAAAATCCTGCCACTTTTACTAACAAGTAGCGTCACAGAAATGTCTCAAACAATGGAATATACACTGACTGATAATCTACAACTCAATAAAGCAATTTTAGAATCAATAACATGCAGCAGTTAAGTCTTCTTCTTCTTCTTCTTCTTCTTCTTCTTCTTCTTCTTCTTCTTCTTCTTCTTCTTCTTCTTCTTCTTCTTCTTTTTCTGCTTCTTCTTCTTCTTCTTCTTCTTCTTCTTCTTCTTCTTCTTCTTCTTCTTCTTCTTCTTCTTCTTCTTCTTCTTCTTCATTGGATCATTTCAATTAATCAATCAGGTGCCGTGTCCACAATGAAGGTTGGATGCAATGGATCTCCAACACTGTCTGTCTCTCGCCCTGACTGTACATTATGTCAGATTGATGTTCGTCCATCTCTTGGTGTTATCTTCCCAATTATATCCCTTGCCTTCACCATTTTCCTCCAATATGGTTTTTACAAGAGTGTTATGTCTTTTAACGAGGGCGAAATATTTCACTTGCCTCTTTCTTATTTCATTCATTAACTCTCTTTTCATTCCCAGTTTTTTCTACAACCTCTGTATTTTGTTATTTTTGTTTCCATGAAATATGACATATTCTTCTGTATATCCACATCTCCAGGGTCTCTATTCGACTTTCTAATTGCTTGTTCAATGTCCAGCTTCCGCGCCATTCAGTAGTGTTGAATATTCATAACATTTGACAATTCTCATGTTTAATGTATTGTTAATCTCTCTAGTTGTTAATACTGATTTAATGCTGCTGAAAGTACTGGAGAGTTTTGGTCATAGACCATAACTTTAGGAAGGGAAAATCCCAACTGCACCTCCCCGCGGTAGAGGATGGAAACACACCACGGTGTGGCTAACACAGCTCTGGGGACCGAGTATCCACCGGAATAAGTGGACAACTCTGCAGCTGAGCAGAGCAGGGCACTCACTTGTCCTGACAGTCGGAAATGGCTGTCAAAGGCAGAGTTAAAAGACCACCGTGTGAATGTGGAAGGCAAGGGGAAACCACCACATTATCTTCCCAAGATTTCATGGCGACACACATTTCAGAAATAGTGAACGACGTTAATGGCTGTCTTAGGGCATCCTCGTCCGGTAGGGACAGTCATGAGCCACAGGTGACACCAGACCGTCATCCAGCTACTGATGGCAAAACTAAAACAATAACTAAACTAAATAAATTTAGAGTAGGAACGTGGAATGTTAGGACATTAAATGAGCTAGGAAAGTTAAACAATGTTCTAAGAGAAATGGAAAACATGAAAATGAATATACTAGGCATAAGTGAGATGAGATGGAAGGGATCTGGCAAAATTATAACCGACAAACACACAATAATTTATTCTGGAGGGGACACACATGAAAAAGGTGTAGGAATAATATTTGATGAAAATACAGCCAAATCTATGACTGGATACTGGTGCATTTCAGATAGAGTGATAATGGTCAAAATCAAAGGCAAACCAATAGATATAAATATTATACAAGTATATGCACCAACAACAAACAGTAGTGATGAAGATATACAAAACTTTTACGATGAAGTTGAAATGGCAATAGCCCAAATTGGATCACAAGAAATAAAAATAATACTGGGGGATTTTAATGCAAAAGTAGGAAAGGGAAAAATAGAGGATATAGTGGGGAATTACGGTTTAGGTACAAGAAATGAAAGAGGAGAGAAACTAATAGAATGGGCAAATATTAATGATATGATAATTGGAAACACATGGTTTAAACACCATAAAAGACGACTATACACATGGAAAAGCCCTGATATGAAAATACGCAACCAAATTGACTACATACTTATTAATAAAAGATTTAGAAATGCATTAATTAATGTAAAGACAATGCCTGGTGCTGACGGTAACAGTGATCATGTACCACTATGTGGACAAATAAAAGTAAGATTAAAGAGAGGGGAAAAAATGGTTAAAAACTTGAGACTTAATAAAGAGGTTCTGAAAGTAGATAAAGAAATTCAAGAACAATACAGAGTGACTGTGAAAAATAGGTACAATGCAATAGCTAAAATACAGAGTATAGATGAACAATGGGAAATGTTAAGGGACTCCATTCATCAAACTAGCAAAGAAATATTACCGGAGAGAAGCCAAAAAGCTAAGAAAAAATGGATGAATGAAGAAATCTTAAGGTTGATGGACAAAAGGAAACAGAATAAAAATGACAAACAAGAGTATGCTAAGATAAATAAAGAAATAAAAGATAAATGTGTGAAGGCAAAAGAAAGTTGGTTAAATGAGCAATGCAGAAAAATTGAATTAAATTCCATTAAAGATCAAAAAAGTATGTACAGACAAATCAGCGAGCTCACAGGAAGAAAAATAAGAATAAATACAGGGTGTTTGAAATCAAAAACAGGACAGACTTTATTGGAGGAAGGTGCTATAATGAAGAGGTGGAATGAGTATATAAGAGAATTATATAATGGAGAAAGGGAAGAATTAACAGAAGAAAGTAACTTAGAAGGCCCACCTATTCTAAAAGAAGAAGTCGCTGATGCTATGAAATACATGAAGAAAGGAAAAACAGCTGGGCCAGATGAAATCACAATAGAAGAATTAGAAGTGTTGGGAGAATTTGGAGAAGATATATTAACCAAAATGTTGAATGATATTTACAGTAGTGGATATTTACCCAGTGATATGCTGAAATCTGTATTTATAGCTATACCAAAAAGACCAGGAGCAATTGATTGTGAAGATTTTCGTACAATTAACCTCATAAACCATGTCACTAAGCTTCTACTCAGAATTATAATGAGAAGAACAAGAAAGAAAATAAAAATGGAAATTAGTGAAGAACAGTATGGTTTTATGGAAGGAAAGGGTACAAACAATGCAATATATATATTACGAACACTAATAGAAAGATCAATAGAGAAACAAAGAGACATATATTTATGCTTCATAGATTATACTAAGGCATTTGATAAAGTAAAACATGATGAGCTGATTAAAATGTTGGAAGATATCAACATTGATGGGAAAGATTTAAGAATAATAAAGAATATATACTGGAACCAAGTAGCAGCAATTAAAATGGGAAATAAAGAGGGTAGTTACGAACAGATAAAGCTAGGAGTACGACAGGGATGTGTCTTGTCACCCGATCTCTTCTCCCTGTATAGCGAAGTAATAATGAGAGAGATCAAAGAGAAGCCAGGAATACTAATCGGAGGATATAATATAAACAATATACGCTATGCAGATGACACAGTATTGGTAGCAGATAATGCAACAGACCTACAACAATTGTTGGACAGTGTAGTAACAGAGAGTGCACAGAAAGGACTGTCCTTGAATATCAAGAAAACAGTAACAATGGTGATATCAAAGAAAATGGGGACGCCAAAATGTGACATAGAAATAGAAGGGGAAATTCTCAACCAAGTGGATAATTTTAAATACCTAGGGGCACTTATAACATCAGATGGAAGATGTACAAAAGAGATTAAGAGCAGAATAGGGCAGGCAAAGACAGCATTTCAGAAAATGAAGAGTATCTTATGCAATAAGTCGCTATCAATGAATGTAAGAAAGAGAGTACTAAAATGCTATATAGAACCAGTTTTGGTGTATGGCAGCGAATCTTGGAATGTAAATGAACAAATTAGGAAGAAATTAGAAGCAACAGAGATGTGGTTTTTAAGACGAATGTTGCGAATTCCTTGGACTGCCAGAGTAACTAACAACGATTGCCTGAAAGAGGCTAATGAAACTAGAACACTATATACAACAATAAGAAAGAGACAAACATCTTTCTTTGGTCATGTGATGAGAAGAGAGGCATTGGAGAACATCGTGACAACTGGAAAGATCGAGGGGAAGAGAGGCAGAGGCAGACCAAGAGAAATGATGCTGGACGGACTGAGACGGTGGCATGGCGGAATATCATCAGCAGAGTTGATCCAGAACACCAAAGACCGAGATCTGTGGAGAGCCATGAACGCCTACGCCAGCCGGCACGGCACTTGATGATGATGATGATGAAAGCATTTTGGTCATTCCTATTCTCTTTTTTATTTCCATTTCACTTCTGCCATCATCTGTTATTAAATGTCCGAGATAGGAGAAACTTGTTGCTTGTACAAGTATCTCCCCTTTACTGTGATGTTCATTGATGACCTTTCCTTTTTATTGATAAATATCATGATTGTCGTTTTTTGTTTTTTTTTAAATGTTAATATCTAAGTCATATTCTGCACTATCTATACCTGTTTACTTGTTCCACTAGGTTTTGTAACTCTTGCTCGCTTTCTGCTAGTATCACGATATCGTCAGCATACCTAAGATTGTTTGTTTCTTCCATTGATGTTAAGTCCAGGCAGTTCGACTTGTTTAACAATTATTTCTGTGTAAAGGTTGAAGAGGCTTGGAGACAACATGCTCCCCTGTCGTACTCTTCTTTTTATCTCCATGGGCGGCGAATAATTATTTCCTTATCTAATTGATGCCAATTGTTCCCAGTACAAATTACTAATAGGTCTAATGTCATTTCCGTCTACTATATATTGGGGTAGGGGTATCCCCTATCAAAGGAGATGTAAGACGCCTCCATACCTCCGTTAGTCTACGGGACACCCTTGGGCAAGGTGGAGTACCCGTTTAGCCCCCCGATCAGGGTTACGTGTAGCCATGGAAGCAGGTGGTGGATGGAGTGTGAGAGCAGCCGACAGATTGTTGTTGGTTATGGTCTTGCACTCTACGGCAATAGGCAGATGATCTCATCAGTAGAGACAATGGCTATGGCCACTGACTAGTACAGTCACTGCCCAGAAGGAAAGAAATGGCAAACTACCGACTGAAAAACTTGCCAAGAGACCATAACAACCATGAAAGAAAACATAATAAGAAAGAGATCTGGTGGCGAGACCCCCAGGCCAGGCAGATCAGATAACACTGGGGAAGAGTGTGACACAGGGACCAGTACTAGTAATCGTGATGACGGAGTTAATCCTGACTGTGTTACCAAGGAAATCCCCTGTGTCAGACTAAGAAACAGAGTGAGAATAGCAACGTGGAATGTGAGAAGTTTGTATGAGGGAAAGCTTAAAGTAGTGTGTGATGAGATTGAGAGGTTAAACATTCAAATTTTAGGAATTAGTGAACATCGCTGGAGCGGCAAGGGACATTTTACAACTGAAAATGGAAGTATTTTCATTCATTCTGGTAGAGATGTCGGAGGCCAGAGTGGAGTGGCATTTTGTTTAGATAAGACAACTGCAAAATCTTTAATGGGATATAATCCAGTTAGTGATAGAATCCTCACTATTAGACTTAAAGGCCGTCCAAAAAACACAACTCTCATACAGATATGTGCACCTACTTCAACAGCAGAGGAGGACGAAATTGAAGATTTTTACAACACACTACAAGACACATTAAATAAGATTGGTCATAATGATATAGCAATAATAATGGGAGATTTTAATGCAAAAGTAGGTGCAGGAAGAGCTGAAAATGAGAGACACGTTTTAGGAAAATTTGGATTAGGAAATAGAAATGATGCAGGTGACAAATTAATTGAATTTTGCACAAAAAATGAGTTAACGATAGCCAACACGCTTTTTAAACAGCATCCAAGAAGACTCTTCACATGGAAGTCTCCAGACAGTTTTACCAAAAATCAGATAGATTTTATTTTAATACAAAGAAGACGGAGATGAAGCATAACATCTGCAAAAACCCTACGAAGTGCAGACTGTGATACAGATCATCAGTTATTAGAAGCATATCTGAAATTAAAACTCAAAAAGCTTACCCAAGGACCAAGGCCACTTCGTTTTGATCTCACAAAAATACCAGATGCATACAACATAGAAGTTAGGAATCGCTTTGGGGTCTGATGTCTGTACAAGAAGAAATGACACCTGATGAACTGGCAGTACAAGCTAGAGATATCTTGATAACTGCAGCCAAAGATTTCATTCCGACCAAGAAAAAGCAACTTAAGCCATGGATTACATCAGACACGTTAGAATTAATAAAACAACGAAGGGAGCTGAAACAGAAAGGAGATGAATCCGATAACAGCAGGATGAAGTATAAATCTTTAACTCGAGAAATAAGAAAGAACACAAGAAAGGACAAAAATCAATACATACAAGATTGCTGTACCAGAATAGAGCAATATCATAAGACTGGAAGAGATTATGAAATGTTCAAAGAAATGAAGTTATTGACAAGAAATGTTCAACCTCAATTGAATGTTATCTGTGACAAGATGGGAAATACCTTAACAGAATCTAGACCGGTATGAACCTAAGGCCTATCCACGTCAATATGGAAGCACTATACTCGAGTTTCGCCCTTGTTTGAGCTCGTCAGTAGTGCATACAGATAAAACAGTAATGCATACAGATAAAACTACTATGGAGAAAGAAATATACATTAATGAGGGAAAATTGGAGGTGGTGGACAATTTTGAATATCTTGGGTCATTGATTACCAATAACGGTGACACAATGAAGGAAATTAAACGGCGACTATCCATTGCTCTTCAAAGACTAAAACAGATGAATAAATTATGGAGTGGGACAGACAGAACTTCAAAAATTAGATTTGTAAGAGCATGCAACTTTCCCATAGTGTCACATAATGGTCCAACATGATTTAACCAGTGATGAGAATAAAGGGCGATCTGAATTAGCGGATGTTCGAGGCCAAAGGTTGTTTCAACTAATCCAGGAAATGTAACTGCACGTGTTTACATCTGGTCGACGGATCGGGAACACTCAGTGGTGAGGGAGACGGGTCCCGGCATCGCTTTGACAGTTTGTCAACATTTGGATACAGATGGAACCCGTGGGATCATGGTGGCAATCGGATGTCGGCCATCACATGTCGGGCAAAATAAATAGTTGCAGATGTGTAGGGAAAGTGAGTGCGCTGAATCATACATCGCTTTGACAGTTCATAAACAAGTTGGATTGAGAGCGGAAGTACTCAGCACGGAAGACAACAGTCCATCTGTCAATTTATAGTTTCCGGAACATCAAGAAGATTGACAGCTTGTTGGGGAAAACTGTTGTTGGGATCCTACAGTAACTCGTTGGTTTGTTGGGGGAGTCAAAACAAGTGATGACAACTTTGACAATGACTAGGCCAGGGAAAATCGATTCTTGACAAAGGATGATATGCCCAAATAAAACCTGCAGGACACCAACCATGTCACGTGACCAATTTTAGAGGTTTGGCCAAAAACCATGATTGGAGATGGGGAGTTGATCGCAAACCTTGGATTGTAGAAGACGTGCTTCGGCACTGTGGTTCTGATGGGAAAACGTCTACCGTGTGCGAATTAGTGATTTAATTTTACACGTGCCTGTCATGGCAAGCGTGGATGTAATTTGATCTAACTGCAGTGTTGTCTAAGGTAGAACCTATTATAATTAGTTCTAATTAATATAGGCTGTAGCCTTGTTAAAACTAAAGTGTGATGATTAGCACTGTTAGTGGAAAACTAGCTAGAGTAGGGAAGTGATACTTGGCTCTGTTAGTTGAAAATAGATTAGTGAAGTGTGGATAAGCTTTACTAGTTGAGAATTAAGTAATGAGGGATAATTGGGATATTCCCGTAGTGTCCCTGGTGGGCGGGGTTCCGCATTCTGTTTGTTTATTTTTTTTTTCTTGTCTTGGCCTGATGATAACATATGTGTTCAGTCATCTGTCCATGACAGAGTAGGTTCATTATATTTTCTGAGCGAGGCCGATGGCCCACGATCATCTAATAGAGATCAGTGACGGGGAGGCTATCACCAGTTGTTTGATTTATTTCACAGGTTCCTCTGGTTGGAATGAAGAACCCGGAACAAGGAAAAATCCGATCCCGGATAAAGTTTGGCGCAGGAAGATTGGCCAGCAACTTTACAACAGAGCTTATGCTAGAGGAAGATGATCAACATTGCTCAGTGGAGCTAAATGGTATATTTATCCTACAGGATAAATACCGAATGAGTTTAGGTCATACCAGTTTTAACACACCAGTAGTGATGGATATTCAGTTCACTTATGACTAGAACAACAATAAAGGACTCTATTGGAGTATAGACAATAACTGTTTAATAGTGAGAACTAGTGAACATTTATCAAGAGACAAAAAGTCTTGTTCATAGGACAGTGTTCCATGTTTGTTTCACCGCGCCGGAATTATGAAGCCGGAGTTTCTATAAACTGTTAGGAACAGTTGTGTTAGGAACAATAACAGTTTTTTCCACGGATTATATATTTACATGGGATTCAGATCTCATGGTCATCAGAGTTCCTGGAGGAGGACATGTCTGGAGAGAAGGATACGACTTCGGTGAGGTTTATCGTACTGACTCGAATGATGTCGTGTGATCCTTGCCATGATGTGTACACTATGATCCTGAACTTTGAAGGCTGACACATACATTTATGTTATAATACACGACACACATTGTCTTCGCATACACGTCTCATATACGTTACACTTTTCTTTTAATAAATTAATCTTTATTAATTTTTAGAAGCAAGAGTTGTGGAGTATGTTGCGTTGGGGAAGTATGAGAGGGGGCATAGTACGACAGTGAGAGAGTGATAGGAAGGTGTCCACGGGCTGATGGAGTGTGTTGGACGGAAGCTGGTGGATTCTCCAAGATATTGAAAAAAGGAAGAAAAATATTATAATGTGGGTGTTGACTCTCTTCACTCCAGGGACGACACTTTAAAGGAGGACACGACACATAGCAACATACGCCTGTGAGACATGGACACTTACTAAACAAGCTGAACAGCGCATAAACGCCTTTGAATATAAATGTTATAGACGAGTTCTAAGAATATCTTGGGTAAAGAAAAGAACAAATGCATCCATACTTCAAGAGTTGAATATTGAGGAGGGTTGGCTATTAAAGACGATAAAACAAAGAAAATTGAAGTATTTTGGTCACTTGAAACGTCACGAAAGTTTGGAGAGAACAATAATGGAAGGGTATATGCCTGGGAAGAGAGGAAGTGGAAGGCCAAAGAGAATATGGGTGCAGGATGTGGCGGATGATCTCCAGATGGGTGTATCAGACGCGGGACATCTTGCTTGTGATCGAGAGGTTTTCTGGAAGGTTGTTATGGGAGCGAGGTTCTGCAAAGAACATGCTACTGAATGAATGATATATTGAAAGCATGTTATTAGTCTTCCATGTTATACTCTATCAAAGCTTTCTTGTAGTCTTTAAAACAATCATATTGTTCTTCAGCTACTTCCACATCTATTTTATTTTGAATTCTATCTTGTATGAACTTGAAGAGTATCTTAGTTATATGGCTCATTACGTTAATAGGTATGCAATCCACATAATCAACAGCTCTTGGCTTTTTGAGTAGTGTGATGAAAATATATATTTTCAAATCCTTGGGGATGTACGCTGTATTATATGTATATGATTTCATAATTATGTGATAGTATCAATGCCAAAGATTGAAAATAATGTTACCATCTCTGTTGTTATTTTGTCAGGACCTGCAGCGTTTCCTTCTTTCATTTTTTAATAGCCATCTCTACATCCATCCATCATATGCCATGCCGATAAGTGTTGGTGGTCACGATTCGCCATTTCACTCGACCACCAGAGTCGTGGATCAGCTCAGTGTTCTTGTCTCGACCATACCACGTGGCAAAGCCATCCATGTATTTACTTCTCTATCTTCCCCTTATTCTCTTCCCCTCGATCTTGCCAGTTGTGACCAAGTTCTCCAATTCCTTTCTTCTCATAACATGCCCAAAAATGTTTGACTGTGTACGTCTAATTTCTCTAATCAGTTTATACGAGTTTCATGTGTTTCTTGAAGGGCTTGGTCATTGGTTGATCTGTCTGTCCATGGTATTCTTTGCTTTCTCCTCAGAAACCACATTTCCACAGCCATCAGATGTTTTTCAGCTTGACTGCTCATTGTCCACGCTTCACAACCAACCACAAGTACGTGTTCTATGTAGCAAGCACATCAACACTCTTTTTCTCGTTGCAATTGACATCTTTTTTATTGGTCAGTATGTTTTTCATCTTGAAAAAACCACCTTCGCCATGACAATTCTTGTTCTAATCTTTTCAAGGCATCTCCCATAAGATGTTATGACTGTTCTGAGATAATTGTACATATTAACTTGTTTAAGAATATTTCCATTTACTTGTATATTGCATTGCATTATTCCTTTCGTCCTAGTGACGATTGTAATCTGTGTCTTCTTACAATTCAATTCTAACCCTAGTTGTTCACTGTGCAACAACCGCATCTACCAAACGTTGCAGATCTTGCTCATGGTCTGCAGACTGATCTGGAGACATTATACATCCCTGTCTCACCTTTCTCTTAATAGGCTGATATTGACCTATTTCATTGTCAATTCTGATGGCAGCTTGTTGTTTCCAATATATGTTTTTTTAAACGTGTAAGGTATTCCCCATCAATTTGTAGGTCTGCAGGCATCTCTTTCATGTTGACATATCTTACTCTATCGAAGGCCTTTGTGTTGTCAATAAAGCAAAGGTCAAGATCTTTATTTACTTCAATAGAAAATTCAATTACTGTTCTCATCATATACACACCATTTACTAGACCATTGCCTTCTACAAACTCACATTGTTCTTCTCCAATTTCAGGCTGTATTTTCTTCCTAACTCTTTGTATGATAATTCTTAGCAAAAGCTATATGATGTGACTCATTATACTAATTGTTCGATGTTGATCACATTCCAAGGCTCCTGATTTCTTTGGGATTGCAATAAATACAGAATTACATAATTCGTGAGGTATATTTCCAATATCATATTTTGTGTTCAGCAGTCTGGTGACTTGATCTATTAATTTTTCCTCTAAAGCATTAATCAGTTATGTTGTGATGTTGTCTGAACCGGAGGTAATGCCAGTTTTCATATGGTTAAGAACATTTTGAACCTCCATTTTCAAAATTGATGGTCCTTTATTATTATTTCACATATCATATTGTTCTTCTCTGTTATCATCATAAAGGTTTTTCACATAATCTGACCATACATATACAATCTGATCTTATTCTAGTATGATTTTCCGTCTTTTGGTTTTAGACATGTTAGACATACTGTTCATTTATAAGTAAGCTCCTGAATTCTTTTGTGCATTACTTTGATATTTTTTCTTCTTTTTCTTCTTCTTTCGTTCGCCAGAAATATGTCTATAACTGCAATGTTGTCTCTTGTATGAATCTAACAGTCTTTTTAGTTTACTCAGCGGTCCATACAGTTTATCTTCCATTTTTGTCTCTCTAGGCCAGAAGGTTCGCCTGGATATGTTGTAGTTTGGGCAATCCTGAGTATGTGCTCTGCTGTCTGCGACGCCAATCCACATGTGCACATGGCTGAGTCACCAATCTTGAATTGTGTATACATGTAGTTGCGTAATCTATTGTGTCCTGTTCTGAGGCGCAGAAGAATGACCTGTTCTGGTCTGTCCATAATGTGGTAGTCGTCTTGAGTAGGGTTCGGTGGCCTTCTGACTGATTTGATCATTCTTTTCTTTTGGTGGTATGTAATGGGCACATCAGGTTGTTCTTCTTTTGCTCCTTCCTTAGCAAATCGATCAGCTCTGTCGTTTCCGAGGACTCCACAGTGGGATCGTATCCACTGTATTGTGACCTTATGCTGACTGCTAAGTTCAGAAAGTGGTGTCCTTAGAACTGGCAATTTCCCAGACAGAAGCGCCTCTATTACGGATTTTGCATCTGTAAATATCACCACATGTTGTGTACCATGGCTGGTATTTAGTAATTTCTCTGTTGCTATCTTGAATGCCTCAATTTCAGCATCATAGTTATAGCAGTACTTTCCTGGTGGAACTCTGGTCGTGTCCCTAGTATTATTTAGGTATTCTGTGTACACTCCCGCTCCTCCATTTAGAACAGCATTTTGTGCTGACCCATCTGTGTAGATTCGGATCCAGAGATCCTGTGGGTATTCGTCATCAAGGAAGCTGAGAGTGGCTGTTCTGCGCTGTACGCTGTTCTGTTCTTCCTTGTCAAATATTCCTCTCACTTTTGTCTGGATTTTTTATATTTTGACTGTTGTGTTATTTTTCAATTTCTATTCGATTTTTTTCTTAAGCTATGCTTCTCTTGCCTCATTACATATTGTTCTAAACTTACTGTGAATTTCTTCATATTTGTTGTGTCTTCTTGTTCCCTTTAGATGTAAAATTTCTTCAGTCATCTATTTCTGACGAACTACTTTCTTTAATTTTGGAATAGTTGTTTATGCAGCCAAACTGATTGAATTCTTCAACATTTCCAATTAAACATCCGCATCTTGAAATAGGATCTCTCTGATTAGACAGTGTATCAAATCTGTTCTTTACTTCTATGTTAAAAATTATCTTGTATTAACTTGTCATTTTTCAATGTAAACAGATCATATTTAGTGTTTCCTGGTGAATACTTGACTTTCTTTAACTTTACCCACAAAGTTCCTGTATTCAATCTGTGATCACTGTAGCAATCAGCATTTGGAACTGCTTTTACGATTGTTAACGCATGTCGAAACCTTCTGCTAATCAGGCTGTAATCAATTTGGTTTCTAATCCTGATATCAGGGCTCCTCCATGTTCATAATCTTCTAGGATGTTGTTTAAACCTGGTGATTCCTATAATCATGTCCTGCTCTTTTGCCCATTTTACAAGTCTGTATCCTCTTTCGTTTCGCTCTCCCAAACCAACTGTGCATCCATCGCCTTGAATTCCTACTTTTGCATTGAAGTCACCCGTTGTGATATTTATTTCTGAATGTTTACATTTTTTCAAAGCAGACTCGATGTCATTTTAAAATTCCTCTACGCTATCTTCAATGCATTCTCCCGTCGGGGCATATATTTGAATGACGTTTATGTTAAAATGTCTGCCGATTAATTGTACTAATAGAACCTTGTCAGAAACAGCCCAATATCCTTTAACAGATTTGATGTTTCTCGATCAAAGATAATTGCTACACGTCTTTGCCGTTTTTCTCCCTCAATCCATTTATTGTTTGATGTTATCTAATTTTCCGTCATCGCTTAACGTTCGAACATTCCGTGTTGCTAATATCAGCGTTGTTATTTTATTGACCCTGCTTGTCCCATAATAAATCATCCGTATATACCGTATATCTGTTTATTATGTCTTTATTATCATTTATAATTTCTCCAATTTTTTTCTCCGATACAACTTCCTGTTACATGATTTTTCTTCTAAGTAAATCTTTTTTTTTTTATATTTTCATGCAATTCTTTCGAGTTGCATTTTATTTCTAGATCCTCTATTTCTTCGTATTTTTATGCAACCACTACTCTTTGGCAACTCTGCGCATGTGACGCATTTCTCTGTCTATTAATATATATTCTGGAGTGCTCTTTGCTTTATTTCTTTCAGTAATTTTGCTCAAGATTTCATCGATTATCCATAATTGCTTGTTCTTATTTTCCTTAACTGCAAAGTTTGTATTTGCAATCTGTATTCTAGTTTTTACACATTCCCATTTTCTATTAATTTCCTCTTTCGGATTTTCATGTCTATATTGTTCCATGCTTTAAACGATTAGCCTATCATATTTATTGTTTACTTCACTAAGGTATATTTGACTTATGTCTGGTTGTTTCAATGCTGATAAATCTATTTGAGGTGTCTTCGATGTCCTTACTCCTGTGTTTTGAAGTTTTATTTGTAATTTTAAGACTTCAGGATTGTGGTCAGAGTTGATATCAACACCAGGTTTTGGTTTCGGCATTTCTAGCATTGCTTATAGATCTCTTTTTAATCATAATATAGTCAATTTGGTCTCTTGTTCTATCTCCAGGGCTTTTCCACGTACAATTTGCTATGGATTTGTTGGGGAAATGTGTTACAAATAATAAGATGGTTTGTTTTCACAAAACTGTATCAGCCGGCCTCCTCTGTCGTTTCTGTTTTCCGTATCATGTTGCCCTGTTATCTGATATTTAGTTTTTCCAACTTTCGCGTTCATGTCTCACATGACAGTTAGGACCTCTGATGATTTAACAATGGTCAGTGTTTGTTGTAGGTCTTCATAATATTATTCTAGCTGTTCATCCCTATAACTAGTCATTGGAGCATACATCTATAGAATTACTATGTCGAAAGGTCTTGCCTTGATTTTTAGAAGTATCATTCCATGTTTATGAGCTCAAAATCCACTAATATTGTTCTATAAATTACTTTATAGTAAAGTTCTTACTCCTGTCTCGTGATGATCTCCTCCAGAGTTAATGAATATATAATCGTCTCTCCTTATATAACTAGCATCTGTTATCTTGTTTCAGATACACCTAAAATATTTAAATTCATGTTGTTGTTTTTTTTTTTTTTTTTTTTGCTACTGAATTCAGGTTGTTAAATTTTCCTGCTTGATTCAGGGTACGTACGTTCCATGTACCAGTTCTCAAACTTCTCCTTCTAATTTTAAATTAGGTATTGTCAGATAGCACACTTTCAAAAGACTTTGAGATGCATTCGTCGTTATTCACTTCTTTAGTTGCTAAAGGAGTTGTCTCTTCAATGAGCAACTTTACAACAGGCTCATCTCCAGTGGGCAAAGAATTACCAGTATCGCTGTTTTCTGTTTGTTGTGATCGCATTGCTGTCTTTGAGATACTACGTGGTGAGGTTCCAATCTCTTCCACGATGGTCAGCCATTGGAGCATTAACCCTCAACCTATTCATGCTAAACTTGCCTATTATTTTCTGTATCTTGCAATTCATTCCATGTCCTTTATCTATTATTTATCTCTATCTATAACTGAGCCGGTCTCTCTGGCTGTGGGGTTACAACACTTTCTCTCTGTAATCCCGTTTATCACGCAGAGTCTCGCAGCGGAGCGAGAACTGAGGTGGTTCGACCCCCGCTCGTGACTTGCGGATACTGAGCCGGCCGCTCAGAAAGCAATGGCAAACTACTGAGCGTAATCTTGCCAAGAGATCAACAGACAGCTGAAAGATGCTGCTGTTGACAGCTAAGTCCTGTAAAAGGATACGCAAAACAAAACAACATCTATAACTGAATAATAGGGAACCAGAAGTAATGGTGATATAAAAAAAAATAGATCGTTCCTAATTGTACAATTAAAGTAAATCGTATTATTTATGTTCATAAATTCAAATATCCGGGCTCACGGATAACATCAGATGAAAGGTGCACCACAGAGATAAAGAACATAATAGGATAAGTGAAAACTGCATTTTATAAAATAAAGAACATTTTAAGCAATAAATCCTTGTGTTTGGAAGTTAGAAAAAGAATTATTTCAACTTACATAGATCCATTTCTGACATATGGCTGTGAACCCTGGACATTTAGTGTAAAGGGTTCAGATAGGGTTAATTATGAGTGAGATGTGTATAAGATGAGACCTAAAGAGTTAAGATAGTTACATAGCAGTTTAACTGAATAAGACGAGTCTGAGTCAAAAATCCGTGACAGGACCCAGAAAGCCAGCCAAGCGGCTAACGACAAACACCCGTGTTGTCCACGAGGAAACTCAGGTCGAAGTTAACGTGCTGCTGAATCGACGATGGATAGTTTGTTATTCAGGCACGTGGCAGCTTAGAGATAGGGAAAACAATAAACACATACGAGACTAAAATCTCATGATTATTAGACCAGGGACATGTCTACAAGGACATATAATCTGTTCAACACGACACTGTCAACTGACGTCCTACATCTAAAGACTATTTTCCAGTAATATAATACCAGTATTTTGAGGGCGGCCGGCTCCTGGCCGAGGAGTTAAATGACTTTCTCCGTAATTCCGTTTATCCACGTAGGGTCTCGCTGCGCGCGAAAATTGGTAGCGGTTCTCACCGCGTTGGTGACTTACGGGATAGGTGAGCCGGCAGCTTAGAAAGCAATGGCAAACCACTGAGCGTAATTTTGCCAAGAAATCAACAACAGCGGTAAAATGCTGGTGTTGACAGCGATGTCCTGTAAAGGATATGCGAAAGGGGGAAAAAAATAGGGGACGCGTGTGTTTGAGTGTGATTCAACTTAAGGGATGGAAAAGTTCCAATAAGTAAGATGTGTGAAGATCAGCGACCGTCAGCAGCTGCTGATACAGAGCGAGTCTGTCTTTCTCGTACATTGCATCAACCTGCTGGAGTTCACCAGGTAGGGACAGAGAGAAAATAGATTATGACGAAAACATATCACGTACAGAAATTTGCAGAAATTTATGTAGGCTACCACATACTCGGCCCACAGTAGAGAGGTATTTAAGCATATGATAACTGTTATCTGTATTTGACTCCGTCTGTTGTGAAAGTGTATGCGATGTGTATCCTTCGGGGGGAAAAACGGTCTATCAGCTGCTGCCATTAGTTTTCTTTGGTCCATTCGTCGCAACAAATGCCATATTCTTGTGTGATCAAGCCACTGTGTTAAGTGTATGATTATCAGCAGAATTACATTCAAGTTACAACCCTAAACTAGCATCTTGGCACTTAACAAACAACAGCAAAATCAGTAGTATCTTGTTTGTCGTTGTTTTCTTTTTCCATATCTTATTTACAGAACATTGCTGTCAACTCCAGCATTTTATTGCCGTTGTTGATGTCTTGGCAAATTTACGTTCAGTAGTTTGCCATTGCTTTCTGAACGACCGGCCTTCTTACCAACACGTTAAAAACTAGCGAGACGCGGTCTGCTGCCAGATCGGTCGCCGCTGTGTTACTAACGCGGATAAACGGGCTTACGAATTACGTCCGCAAGCCCTTAGCCACGGACCGGCAATAGCATCTTTAGTGACGTGATTTTACAGAAGAATGCTGAAAATTCCTTGGACAGCCAAAATGAGCAATCTAAATGTTTCGAAAGATGCAAAGACGGCTTATATAAAACATCAAACAGCGGCAGTCACCATTATTTGGCCACAATATGAGAAGACAAAAATTATAACATAAAGTACTTGCTTGCTTGTGTTCGTTGGCTTGAGCTCCAACGCAAAGTCCTGTATGTCGGATGAAGGCATCCTGTTGTCCAACATCAGTGTGATGTCATACAGGACCTGAGGTTTGCATAGAGATCTAGAAGAAGGCAACGAAAAACATTTTGACAGTCTTGTTTCATAAATAGGGAAGGAGTCGAATTGATACAGGCCGTTGGAGATCTTACGATATTGAAAACATGATCGCCACACTAGTGCGTAAGACACTTGATGATGTTGTCTATAATTCTTGTCTGCATTTGTTCTAGGTCTTTCTCTGTTGTTGTTTGATCAGAGCATTCCAGAAGAAGGGCTTTTCAATTATACCGCTATTAGGTTTTCTAAACGCGAATCATATTCAGCACCAGCGTCTTTTCCGCAATTGCTGATGTGCTTTAATACATCTAGTTCTCACGCTAAGCTCGACATTAGTACGTCTGTTATGCCGTTATAGTCCTTCCTTTCTGATCAGACACCGGTAATTGCTTGTTTTTAGTTTATTGGTAATTGTTTTAGTCGTTCTCGGTGTTTCTGGTTACAAAGAAGTACATATTTAGCGTTATAGGTTCAAGTTACAAGTTTAAAAGTACGCATGATATGCACACACACTTATACCTGTGTTTATCAGATGCCATTGCATATTTACTTGTCGATTATTACCGTTTATCACCACTAGTGGTGGTTGTGTTAATTTTTTTTTTTATATTTATTTTTGGTTCGCATATCCTTTACAGGGCATCGCTGTCAACATCAGTATCTTTCAGCTGATTGTTGATTTCTTTGCAAGATTACGCTCAGTAGTTTGCCATTGCTTTCTGAGCGACCGGCTCACATACTCCGTAATTACCGACGCGGCTAGAACCGCCACCGATTCTTGTGCACGTCACATTACTCACGAGAGTATACGGGATTACGGAGAAAGTCGCTAACCCCTAGGCCAGGGAATTACAAAGAGTAAATCAACAAAGAGGTCAGCATGGCAGAAGGATAGTTCGTAAATTTCCGGTGCACTGATGCAGGAGTAGTGGATTCATTTTTAACACCCGTCATTTGGATTTCAATATTGATTTCTCTATAAATCAATATGGGCTTGATCGCAGGGTCCAACAATGGACACACAGGTTTTAAAAAAAAAATCAACAAACGTGGCAAGAGGAGCTGCTTAGCCTTTCAAGAACACAATCAGAGATGGCATTATGCAATTTACGACTAGAAAGCCTTCGTCAGGACACACAAAATAAAAAGACATTGATAAAACAGCATACAAACGACAATAATTTCATTTAGCTTTATAATTTCTGGAAATGTCTTAACCAGAGGGGACAATAATAAAACTGAGTTATAGGTTGTCAATTACTTTGTATAATTTGTTTTACTTGATGAAATTATCACGTTCTTATCCATCTGCCTACCTACATAATACCTCTACATACCAGTCTGTCTGTCTGTCTGTCTGTCTGTCTGTCTGTCTGTCCATCTATCTATCTATCTATCTATCTATCTATCTATCTATTTATCTATCTATCTATCTATCTATCGATCGATCGATCGATCAATCCATCGGTCAGTCGGTCGGTCGGTCTGTGTGTCTGTCTGTCCATCCCTCCTTCCCTCATCTCTCCATCCATCCAACTATCCATTCATCCATCCCTCCTTCCCTCATCTCTCCATCCATCCATCCATCCAACTATCCATCCATCCATCCATCCATCCATCCATCCATCTGTCTGTCTGTCTGTCTGTATGTCTGTCTGTCTGTCTGTCTGTCTGTCTGTCTGTCTGTCTGTCTTCTCTCCGTTCATCTGTCCGTCCGTCCGTTTGGATGTTCCTAAAACATCGGACATTACCTTACGTGCAAGTACGTATTCCAATCACAGTCGATGATATTTCCTAAAATGTCTTTTACTTGAAAAATTCTTCATAAGAACCTCGCTAAACTTATATACACAATTATTTATAAGAGATGAGACATCAAGTGTATTGGAAAGTCTGGAAGACGTCTGGCCGACGGATTTAAGTAACATCTAAGGGACATCACACAACAAGCGTACAAGCCTGATTCTAATAATTTTAATGTCACGGATCATAAGAGAGTCGGAGATGTGTATGTCATTGCTATAAGACCATGTACCTCGGACACTTCACTCAGAATGAAAATGGAGAGCCAAGTAATTTTCACAATTGGGTATGTCCATCTAGCTAATGATCAATGCAATTGTAGATGCCACCGTTTAACTTGGGTCCTCTTTTCTCCTACTACCTCTGGCAACTCTCCCGTCTTTTGTCATGTCATGTCCTTTTAATAGTTAAACAATCTTTAACTACTACATCGGTCTGACATTACCTATGTTTAGATCTAATATTCTCGATTTCGCACTTACAATCTCCGCATTATTGCTATCCACGGTTTGCACGCACACGTCCTTTTTCGCTCTTCTAAACGTTTAACTTGGGTCCTCTTTTCTCCTACTACCTCTGGCAACTCTCCCGTCTTTTGTCATGTCATGTCCTTTTAATAGTTAAACAATCTTTAACTACTACATCGGTCTGACATTACCTATGTTTAGATCTAATATTCTCGATTTCGCACTTACAATCTCCGCATTATTGCTATCCACGGTTTGCACGCACAAGTCCTTTTTCGCTCTTCTAAACGTTTAACTTGGGTCCTCTTTTCTCCTACTACCTCTGGCAACTCTCCCGTCTTTTGTCATGTCATGTCCTTTTAATAGTTAAACAATCTTTAACTACTACATCGGTCTGACATTACCTATGTTTAGATCTAATATTCCTCCCCCGATGTGTCTCCACCTTGACGTGGTGGGGGAGCTTGCGTGTCCCATAGACCCCATTTGCTTTCCGATGGGTGAAAAATTACATATCGGACAGCTTATGGGATAGGGACCAGACTAAGAGAGACACAACCTGCCGCTCTGCAGGCATAGACTGAGGATAGCAGTCAAAAATTAAATGTGGTGCACAAAGGCAGAATTTCTTGGTCCGGACAAAGCTCTTAAGGCTCCCTGTCGAGGGCTGTGGCTGAACGCCTCTAAGCCACAAACCCTCGGATCTTAGAGCCAGGCTGATACCCGTCTACAGGAAAATAGAAACACGATACTGAGCAAGCTACATGCTCAGGTCTGATACATGTTCGAAGGCTCCCAGCTGGGGGATATGAGAGTTTCCCGGATGAAGGGGCCTGGCCGTTTCCCGTTAACTGCTGCACGAAGGTAAGGTGCTGAGCCGGCAGCACATGTAGCCTACCTCGTGAGCGAGTACAAAAAAGTCAGAAAAGTGCCCCAGTCGAAGGGTTACGGAAACTGTCTGTATCTAACTCATAGAGAGTGTAGACAAAAGTGGAAGAATGTCTCATCAACGCGAAATGGATCGCACGGCGAGCGAACCTATTGCGTGGTCTGAAGTCACAAGCAAAAGCTTACCGAGTGGATGTCACTCGCAGTCTGACCGCTCCTGGTGTGTGATTGAGCGATCAGTGGCAAGTGGGATGCCCAACACATGGAAGTGAGGAACTAAAGCAGCCATGAGCAGGACGTGGAAACTCCTTGGGTGAGCCCAGTCTCAGAGCAATATGTGCCGGCTCTGCAATTATGGAAGCCCCCTTGGATAGCGAGATAATGCCCATGGTCTGCCCCTGCCTTCCCTTGAGGGCAGACCACGATATCGATGATCGTTCTATCTTGACCAGCTGAGATGTGGGTGACATTATAACAGTCTAACGTGTCTCGAAACCAGAGGAAGGCTAACCTCACTAAAAAATGCCCGCCGGAAGTCGGAAGTGTCGACCTACGGGTGGCAAACTAAAAACTGACACTACGCATTTACGTCCGA
>OY992887.1:49009470-49114470 GCA_963921405.1 Cepaea hortensis | reverse complement strand
CTGGATGTTATAAACAATCTGCGTTATTCAGATGATACAATATTGATAGCTGGCAAAACAAGAGAGCTGCGACAAATGTTGGACAATGTAGTAATTGGAAACGCAAATAAAGGACTTTCCTTAAATAGCAAGAAAACAGAACTAATCTTATATTTATAAAACAAAGTGTATGTATGTAAATATGTATGTATATATGTATGTATGTAAATATGTATGTCCTTTATTTGTTCGCGAACGGCCCATCCGATTGAGATGAAATTTTCTACACGCCTTCCTTTCATTCCAGAGCTGTCAACTGTCATAGTTTTTTTTTCTTCTTCCTCCTCCTCCCTCCTCCCCCTCCCAAAATACGTACGTAAATATATGATGATGATGATGAAAGAATCCCCGAACCAAAACGCTAGGGAAAGGGAAGAAAATGACGTGAATACACAGAATCGTCACTCGGCAATCATCATCATCAAGTGCCGTGCCGGCTGGCGTAGGCGTTCATGGCTCTCCGTAGATCTCAGTCTTTGGTTTTTTGGATCAACTCTGCTGCTGATATTTCTCCATGCCACGGCAATATCAATAACAATTCATCTTTTTATGTGTAAGGAAGTTATCTACAGTCGTGTAGAAGGGAAGAACTAGACGAGTATGAATTCGGAATGGCGAACTCTCTCTCCCTCTCTTCTCCTCCCTCCACCCTTCTCCTCTTCCTCCTCCCTCTCATCCCTCTCCCTCCTAGCTCCTCCTTCTCCCTCTTCCTTCTCCCTCTTCCTCTCCCCACCTCCTCCATCCTCCTCCCTCCTACTCCCTCCGCCTCCTCCCCCCTCCTCCCTCATCTTCCCTCCTCCTCCCTCTCCCTCCTCATCCCTCCTCCTCCTGCCTCCCTCCTCCTTCTCCTGCCTCCTTCTCCCTCATCATCCTCCCTCCTCCTTCTCCCTTCTTCTCCCTCGTCCCTCTTCCTCCTCCTACCTCCTCCCTCCTCCTCCTCCCTCCACCCTTCTCCTCCCTTCTCCTCCTCTTCCTCCTCCCTTTCCTTCCTCCTCCTCCTCCCTCTACCTCCTCCTCCCCCTACCTCTTTCCTCCTCCCTCCTACTCCCTCCGCCTCCTCCCCCCTTCTCCCTCATCTTCCCTCCTCCTCCCTCTCCCTCCTCATCCCTCCTCCTCCTGCCTCCCTCCTCCTACTCCTGCCTCCTTCTCCCTCATCATCCTCCCTCCTCCTTCTCCCTTCTTCTCACTCTTCCCTCTTCCTCCTCCTACCCCCTCCCTCCTCCTCCCTCCACCCTCCTCCTCCCTTCTCCTCCTCTTCCTCCTCCCTTTCCTTCCTCCTCCTCCTCCCTCTACCTCCTCCTCCCCCTACCTCTTTCCTCCTCCCTCCTCCTCCCCTTCCACCTCTCTTTCCTTCCTCCCCTCCTCATTCTCCCTCTTTCCTCTCCCTCCTTCCTCCTCCTCCTTCCTTCTTCTCCCTCCTCCTCCTCCTCCCTCCTCCCCCTCCTCCTTCCTCCTCCTCCCTCTCCTCCTCCTCACTCCTCCTCCTCCCTCCTCCTCCTCCCTCTACCTCCTCCCTCCTCCTCCCTTCACATTCCTCCTCCTCCCTCTTCCTCCTCCTCCCTCCTCCTCATCCCTCCTCCTCCCTCCTCCTCATCCCTCCTCCTCCCTTCTCCTCCTCCCTCCTCCTCCTCCCTCTACCTCCTCCTCCCTTCACATTCCTCCTCCTCCCTCTTCCTCCTCCTCCCTCCTCCTCCTCATCCCTCCTTCTCCCTCCTCCTCCTTCTTCCTCCCTCCTCCTCCTCCCTCCTCCCCTCCTCCTTCCTCCTCCTCCCTCTCCTCCTCCTCTCCTCCTCCTCCCTCCTCCTCATTCTACCTCCTCCCTCCTCCTCCCTTCACATTCCTCCTCCTCCCTCTTCCTCCTCCTCCCTCCTCCTCCTCCCTCCTCCTCCTCCCTCCTCCTCATCACTCCTCCTCCCTCCTCCTCCTTCTTCCTACCTCCTCTTCCCTCCTCCCCTCCTCCTTCCTCCTCCTCCCTCTCCGCCTCCTCCCTCCTCCTCCCTCCTCCTCCTCCCTCCTCCTCCCTCTACCTCCTCCTCCTCCCTACTCCTCCCTCTACCTCCTCCCCCCCCTCCCTTCACATTCCTCCTCCTCCCTCTTCCTCCTCCTCCCTCCTCCTCTCTCCGCCTCCCTCCTCCTCCTCTTCCCTCTACCTACTCCCTCCTCCTCCCTTCACATTCCTCCTCCTCCCCCTCCTTCTCCTCCTTCTCCCTCCTCCTTCTCCCTCTTCCTCCTCCCTCTTCCTTCTCCTCCTTCTCCCTCCTCCTTCTCCCTCTTCCTCCTCCCTCTTCCTTCTCCCTCCGCCTCCTCCCTCCTCCTACTCTCTCCTCCTCCTCCCTCCTCCCTCTCCCTCCTCCTCCCTATCCTCCTCCTGCTCCCTTCTCCTCCTGCGTTCTCCTCCTCCCTCCTTCTCCCTCCTCCTCCCTCTTCCTCCTCCCTCCTCCTCGCCTCCTCCTCCACCCTACTCCTCCCTCCTCCTCCTAATCCCTCCTCCTCCCTCCTCCTCCCTCTACCTCCTCCCCCCTCCTCCCTTCACATTCCTCCTCCTCCCTCTTCCTCCTCCTCCCTCCTCCTCTCTCCGCCTCCCTCCTCCTCCTCCTCCCTCTACCTCCTCCCTCCTCCTCCCTTCACATTCCTCCTCCTCCCTCCTCCTCCTCCCATCCTCCTCTTCCCTCCTCCTCCCCCTCCTTCTCCTCCTTCTCCTCCTTCTCTCTCTTCCTCCTCCCTCTTCCTTCTCCCTCCGCCTCCTCCCTCCTCCTACTCTCTCCTCCTCCTCCCTCCTCCTCCCTCTCCTCCTCCTGCATGGGCGAAATAGAGAACACACTGAACCGTTCAACAGGGATTCATTGTCAAAGAAATGTGGTTATTAAGACAAACGAAAGGGAGGGAAATGAAATACTTTGGGCGTGTAGAGTCTGGAAAAGATGTATATGGAGGGAGGCCTAACGAGTAAGCGGACAAGAGGAAAACCCAACATGGATGGGTATATCTTATATATAAAAGGCGATCTCCGTCCGTCTGTCTGTCTGTCTATATGTCCCTAATGCGCTCGCGAACGGCCCATCCCATTGAGATGAAATTTTTTACACGTCTTCCTTTCATTCCAGCGCAGCCCACTGTCATATTTTTTTAGTATGAAATCGGCTGCTTACCCAAAATTATTTCATTTTTCATTATAATTTCATCTATTTCAGGGGACTTAACTCTGTAAAAGTTATTTCAAGGGGCATAACTTTTCTGTATAACTTATAGTCATATTGTGGCATCGTTTTCAAAGATTTATAAACTCTTTGTCCATAGTTATGTACCGGCATATGAGTTATAATAAATAATGATACAATCTGTAAGGCATTTTCAAAGTTTTCATAAAAATAATGCATAATGCATAACATTTTCTCAACTCATCTTTTTTTGCTTAAAGAATGAATAAATAATAGTTACCTTATCTCTATCAAGTTTGAAGATTTTATATTTCTTTACACTGTCGCCAACTCTAAGAAGACATGGAACAACCTCAGCCATTATTAAATCTACAGGCATGTGCGTTATATTCCTCCTCCTCCTCCTCCTCTCCCCTCCTCCACCTCCTACCCTCTTCCTCTTCTCCTCCCCCTCCTCCCTCTCCCTCCTCCATCCTCCTCTACTCTCTTTCTCCTCCTCCTCCCTCCTCCTCCCTCTTCCTCCTCCCAGCTCCTACTCCTCCTTTTTCTTCTTCTTCTGCTGCTGCTGTCGCTGCTCCATTTACCCAAGTTAATATATTACCAAGTTGGTCTTCGTTTATCTAAGGTTGTTCTAACTGCAACCAATAAATGATTAGACAGACAGACAGACAGACAGACAGACAGACAGACAGACAGACAGACAGACAGACAGACAGACAGACAGACAGTCAGTCGGGAACGGGAACTTATATGACTACTCATATGAATTAAATGAGATGCTCCCCATCAGGGGCTGGGCGTGCCGGGCCGGGTCAGTCAGACAGACAGACAGACAGACAGACAGACATACAGACAGACAGACAGACAGACAGACAGACAGACAGACAGACAGACAGACAGACAGACAGACAGACAGACAGACAGACAGACAGTCGGTAACGGAAACGGGAACTTATATGACTACTTATATGAATTAAATGAGATGCTCCCCACCAGGGACTGGGCGAAACCGGGCAGGGTCAGGCAGACAGATAGACAAACAGATAGACAGACAGATAGACAGTCGGGAACGGGAACTTATATGACTACTTATATGAATTAAATGAGATGCTCCACATCAGGAGCTGGGCAATGCCGGGCCGGGTCAGACAGACAGACAGACAGACAGACAGACAGACAGACAGACAGACAGACAGACAGACAGACAGACAGACAGACAGACAGACAGACAGACAGACAGACAGACAGACAGACAGACAGACAGTCGGTAACGGGAACGGGAACTTATATGACTACTTATATGAATTAAATGAGATGCTCCCCACCAAGGACTGGGCGAAGCCGGGCCGGGTCAGCTAGTCTATATCTATAAAACAAAGTGTATGTGTATATGTATATATGTATGTATGTATGTAAATATGTATGTCCTTTATTTGTTCGCGAACGGCCCATCCGATTGAGATGAAATTTTCTACACGCCTTCCTTTCATTCCAGAGCTGTCAACTGTCATAGTTTTTTTTTCTTCTTCCTCCTCCTCCCTCCTCCCCCTCCCAAAATACGTACGTAAATATATGATGATGATGATGAAAGAATCCCCGAACCAAAACGCTAGGGAAAGGGAAGAAAATGACGTGACTACACAGAATCGTCACACGGCAATCATCATCATCAAGTGCCGTGCCGGCTGGCGTAGGCGTTCATGGCTCTCCGTAGATCTCAGTCTTTGGTTTTTTGGATCAACTCTGCTGCTGATATTCCTCCATGCCACGGCAATATCAATAACAATTCATCTTTTTATGTGTAAGGAAGTTATCTACAGTCGTGTAGAAGGGAAGAACTAGACGAGTATGAATTCGGAATGGCGAACTCTCTCCTCCTCTCTTCTTCCTCCCTCTCATCCCTCTCCCGACTCCCTCCTCCTTCTCCCTCTTTCTTCTCCCTCTTCCTCTCCCCTCCTCCTCCATCCTCCTCCCTCCTACTCCATCCGCCTCCTCCCCTTCCTCCCTCATCTTCCCTTCTCCTCCCTCTCCCTCCTTATCCCTCCCCTCCTTATCCCTCCTCCTCCTGCCTCCCTCCTCCTCCTCCTGCCTCCTTCTCCCTCATCATCCTCACTCCTCCTTCTCCCTTCTTCTCCCTCTTCCCTCTCCTCCTCCTCCTACCTCCTCCCTCCTCCTCCCTCTACCTCCTCCTCCTCCCTCCACCCTCCTCCTCCCTTCCTCCTCTTCCTCCTCCCTTTCCGTCCTCCTCCTCCCTCTACCTCCTCCTCCCCCTACCTCTTTCCTCCTCCCTCCTCTTCCTCTCCACCTCCCTTCCTTCCTCCCCTCCTCATTCTCCCTCCTTCCTCTCCCTCCTTCCTCCTCCTCCTTCCTTCTTCTCCCTCTGCCTCCTCCCTCCTCCTATCCCCTCCTCCTCCTCCTCCTTCTCCTCCTCCTCCTTCTCCTCTCCCCTCCTCCTCGTCCTACCCTCTCCTCTTTCCCTCCTCCCTCTCCCTCCTTCATCCTCCTCCTCCCTCTTCCTCCTTCCTCCTCCTCCCTCTCCCTCCTCCATCCTCCTCCTCCCTCTTCCTCCTCCTTCTTCCTCCTCCTTCCTTCTCCTCCCTCCTCCTCCCTCTTCCTCCTCCTCCTACCTCCTCCCTCCTCCTCCTCTCTCTCCTCCCCTCCTCCCTTTTCCTCCCTCCTCCTCCCTCTACATCCTCCCTCCTCCTCTCCACTCTTCCTCCTACCCTCTTCCTCTTCCCCTCCTCCCTATCCCTCCTCCTCCCTTCACATTCCTCCTCCTCCCTCTTCCTCCTCCTCCCTCCTCCTCCTCATCCCTCCTTCTCCCTCCTCCTCCTTCTTCCTCCCTCCTCCTCCTTCCTCCCCCTCCTCCTTCCTCCTCCTCCCTCTGCTCCTCCTCACTCCTCCTCCTCCTCCTCCCTCTACCTCCTCCCTCCTCCTCCCTCTTCCTCCTCCTCATCCCTCCTCCTCCCTTCTCCTCCTCCCTCCTCCTCCTCCCTCTACCTCCTCCTCCCTTCACATTCCTCCTCCTCCCTCTTCCTCCTCCTCCCTCCTCCTCCTCATCCCTCCTTCTCCCTCCTCCTCCTTCTTCCTCCCTCCTCCTCCTCCTCCCTCCTCCCCCTCCTCCTTCCTCCTCCTCCCTCTCCTCCTCCTCACTCCTCCTCCTCCCTCCTCCTCCCTCTACCTCCTCCCTCCTCCTCCCTTCACATTCCTCCTCCTTCCTCTTCCTCCTCCCTCCTCCTCCTCCTCCTCCTCTCTCCTCCTCCCTCCTCCTCATCACTCCTCCTCCCTCCTCCTCCTCCTCCCTCCTCCCCCTCCTCCCTCTCCGCCTCCTCCCTCCTCCTCCCTCTACCTCCTCTCCTCCCTCCTCCTCCCTCTACCTCCTCCCTCCTCCTCCCTTCACATTCCTCCTCTTCCCTCTTCCTCCCTCCTCCTCCTCTCTCCGCCTCCCTCCTCCTCCTCCTCCCCTCCTCCCCCTCCTTCTCCTCCTTCTCCCTCCTCATTCTCCCTCTTCCTCCTCCCTCTTCCTTCTCCCTCCGCCTCCTCCATCCTCCTACTCTCTCCTCCTCCTCCCTCCTCCTCCCTTTTCCTCCCTCTCCTCCTCCTGCTCCCTTCTCCTCCTGCGTTCTCCTCCTCCCTCCTCTCCCTCCTCCTCCCTCTTCCTCCTCCCTCCTCCTCGCCTCCTCCTCCACACTACTCCTCCCTCCTCCTCCTAATCCCTCCTCCTCCCTCCTATTCCTCCCTACTCCTCCTGTCTCCTCCCTCCTCCTCCCTCCTCTTCCCTCCTCCACCTCCCTCTTCCTCCTCCCTCCTCCATTTACCCAAGACAGACAGACAGTCAGACAGATAGTCGGGAACGGGATCTTATATGACTACTTATATAATTTAAATGAGATGCTCTCCACCATGGGATGGGCCGGGTCAGACAGACAGACAGATAGATAGATAGATAGACAGACAGACAGACAGACAGACAGACAGACAGACAGACAGACAGACAGACAGACAGACAGACAGTCGGGAACTTATATGACTACTTATATGAATTAAATGAGATTCTCCCCACCAGGCGTTGGGCGATGCCGGGCCGGGTCAGACAGACAGACAGATAGATAGTCGGAACGGGAACTTATATGACTACTTATATGAATTAAATGAGATTCTCCCCATCAGGGTCTGGGCGAAGACGGGCCGGGTCAGACAGACAGACAGACAGATAGACAGACAGACAGACAGACAGATAGTCGGTAACGGGAACGAGAACTTATATGACTACTTATATGAATTAAATGAGATGCTCCCCACCAGGGTCTGGGCGAAGCCGGGCCGGGTCAGCTAGTGGCTTTATAAAATAAAACGAAAACAATCAGTATGTGATATAACAATAAAAAGAAAAATACTTAACCAAATTAATCAATTCAAATCTTTGGGGGAAATCATAACACCGGTAGTTTAGTTTATTATAGTTTAGTCGTTGGATCAACATCACGGCACACGGTTTAACCCATAAGTGCTCCGTTTTCCTCCAAACTCAAACCTGAGTCTGGAGAAACTCAGCTCAATGCACGAACTCCGGTGCATCGACGAGGATCCTGAAATACTTTTGGTAGATTTTTAACTCGAAATTTTGCCCACACCGGGAGCCAGGTTAACTCGACGGTAGCGCAGTAGCAAGCACGCTTGTCTACCGCACAGTGATCGTATGTTCGAATTCTCATCGACATTTTTACATTATCTGATCTCCCATGTCAACTTAGTCTACAGTAACTACCGGAAATTGTTTAGGAAGTAAAAGCAGGAGGCGTGATATTGACGTATCACCTATCGATTATGTGGTTGTTTCGGGATTTGAAATTTAAATATTGAGCACAACCCACCACTGGCAACGTCGATCACATTCCGACATGAACCTAAAGCCTATCCACGTCAATATGGAAGCACTATACTCGAGTTTCGCCCTCGTTTGAGCTCGTCAGTAGTGCATATCCCTGACCGGATCCGGAAACCTATCACCTATCCACTGCCGATTGGTCTCTATAAATATAGGGTTACACCTTGCGTTAAATACGATTCAAGGCATCTAAAAGTGTCTTTTTAAAAAATTTATAACATTGGATGGGAAATCATTATCATGATGTGTCATGCCGATAAGCGGGGGCGGTCATGTTCCATTATCTCACATGATCACCAGAGTCATGGATCAGCTCTGTGTTCTTGTCTCGACCATACAACGTGGCCAAGCCATCCAGGTATTTTCTTCTCTGTCTTTCCCTTGTTCTTTTTTCTCTCAATCGTGCCAGTTGTCACTAAGTTCTCTAGTTTGTATTTTCTCATAACGTGTCCAAAAAGTTGTGACTGTCTACGTCTAATTTCTCTAATCAGTTTACGGTTTTCATCTTCTTCTGATAGGACTTGCTCAATGGTTTTTTCTGTCTGTCTACGGTATTGTTTGCGGATGGAAAATATGTGACAGCGAATATGAGCAGAAGAGGCACAGCTTAAGCTGTATTTTAGAGGGAAAACATTATTTGATCTAATACGTCACTTTTATTGAATGACAGATGGGAGTACTGAAATTGTATATCGAATCTGTTCTGTTATGAGGCAGTGAATCTTAGAATGTGAATGAATGAATAAATTAGGAATAGCTAGAAGCAATGAAAATGTGGTTTCTGCGACAGCTGTTGCAAATATCATGAAATGGCATAATAACTAACAAGAGGTTAATGAACGTAGAACGATAAACGCAATTATAAGAAAGAGTAACAGAGTATTGTTTGATCGTATTAAGAGACGACATTTATTGGGGAATATTGTGACGACTGGAAGAATCTGATGCTAGCCAAATAGTTTTATAGACCAATAAAAACATAACTAGTCATGTAACCGGCGGCTTTTACATCCAGTAACATTTCCTGGTACCCATGTTAGGTTTAGTCGAAATGGGAGCCTAGGTAAATTTTAGGTTTAGTCTAAATGGGAGCCTAGGTCAATTTTAGGTTTAGTCGAAATGGGAGCCCAAGTCAATTTTAGGTTTAGTCGAAATGGGAACCTAGGTCAATTTTAGGTTTAGTCGAAATGGGAACCTAGGTCAATTTTAGGTTTAGTCGAAATGGGAGCCTAGGTCAATTTTAGGTTTAGTCGAAATGAGAGCCTAGGTCAATTTTAGGTTTAGTCGAAATGGGAGCCTAGGTCAATTTTAGGTTTAGTCGAAATGGGAGCCTAGGTCAATTTTAGGTTTAGTCGAAATGGGAGCCTAGGTCAATTTTAGGTTTAGTCGAAATGGGAGCCTAGGTCAATTTTAGGTTTAGTCGAAATGGGTGACTAGGTCAATTATTTTTTTTCAAACATCCCCGTCTCTAGAGCAATTCGAGGACAAGACCAGTTCATTTACGTAGAATAACAAATATTCCAAACGTTTAGGTACATGGTCTAATCCCCCCTCCCACCACCCCCAACCCCAACCCTTTTTTTACCTGGTATTTCCACACCTCAGACCTTAAGATGTGTCCATAGGTGGCAAACGTGACCATAGGTGTTGTTTTATTTCTTTGACATACACTCCATAACTGTTGACCCAGATCCATCAAATGGCTACTAATAATGCACACGGGAAAGAAAAGATGTCACACATAATGGCGGCCGTAGTATCCATCTCTCGTCTGGACCCGGTAACTGTTGACAGCCATAACAGCACCCTTAAGTGTTGACCTGGGTATAACAGCACCCAATAGCTGCTGACCTAGTTATAACAGTACCCTATAACTTCTGACCATCAAATAACTACAGTAAAACTTCGATTAACTCGCAATGCTTCGTATGCATGCAGTGTGCTCACGTGCGTTATTCTGGTGGGAAAGCTGCAAGTCTGGATAATTTGTGAACGCAGAAGCAAACAATGAATCCAGAACCTTATCTCGATATGTCACAGTATGAACATTTATATGGAAGACGAGAAGAGGCAAGCGATGGCGAAAACGGATTCCTTCTTAAATGTGAATACTGCCACCTTCAAATCGGATGTGTTGACGAATACAGCAATTTGCAAAGCGCTCTCCGCATACGTCCATCAGGAAAGGTAGGTTGAAGCTGCTCTCGTCTGTGAAGATCCCAGCATCCCACTGCTGTCTGACATGTTTCTCTGTCCATTGCAGGCGTTGCTGACGTTGTCTGTGAGTCAGGTTTGGCTCAACATAATGTCTTGCAGTAGGGCCTATATCTCTGAGTGGTCGTATGACTGTCATTCGAGAGACTTGCCCACGTCTTCCCACTATTGCTGTTGCTGTTTGACTTGCCGGAATAAAACGATTCCTTATGTGACTCAGCACAATATGGTGATCTTGCGCAGGAGTTGTAACTCGTGGATGACCACTCCGAAGTATATCCCGGGCACATTGAAGCGTACAATAGTGCTGTGGTGGCAATTCATCCTTCTGACAATAGCTCGCTAGCACGTTCTAGTTTCCAATATACAAACGGCTCGTTGGCGGTCGTTTTCAGATAGTCGTGGCATTTCAAGCAAATGTACTGGGCATTTTGTCTCAACGGCCTTTTATACCAAGTACACTGCCACAACTGGAAAGATCGAGGGGAAGAGAGGCAGAGGCAGACCAAGAGAAATGATGCTGGATGGATTGAGACGGTGGCATAGAGGAATATCATCAGCAGAGTTGATCCAGAACACCAAAGACAGAGATCTGTGGAGAGCCATGAACGCCTACGCCAGCCGGCACGGCACTCGATAATGGTGATAATGATGATGACACTGCCACAATGCGTACACATTTTCAGGTTCATAGCTGTTGGAAATACTGTTGCACGTATAACTTTCATCATTTTCATGTAGTCTGTACACAAACCCGTGGGTTGAATGATGCACTTCATATATTCCAGCAGATATTCTTTCTCTACCTTACGACAAACACGGGAAAAATCCGTTCCCACACCTTTTTTTTCCAGCTTCTCGGCATCAGAGAGCGATTTTAATGTGTTTCAGTATATCATCCTGTTACGAGTAGAATGGAATGAAAGAAACCTAATTAATGGGAGCTGACAGAAGTAATGCTAAACAACCTAGTGCATTCCTCCACCCGACTCTCTGTGATTGTATACATGCCTACATATTTTCCCCTCTGCTTTCATGTAACACTATCTGAGAAATGTATACTCTTCATTTATGGTTGTCCGAGGTTTCTGAACAGAGGATTTTTGTAATAAAAAGGGAAGAGAAAACTAGATATAGATAAACATTGAGGAATTGTCAGTATTCAGGTAGAGCTTCTTTATAAACTGTTACAATGACAACACCTGGCGTTTGCTGCCTTTAAAACATGCTGGTAAGTAAAGTAAATAAAGGACCTATTTTCAAACCATGATGCCTGTTGGTTACATGATGCTAACCCCCATATTTATAATTCAATCAGCACTGACATATTTCTTCAGATATGTATTGCCTGGCACTCAAAAAAGTAGAAGAAAGAAGTAAAGATTAGAGGATACATTTCTGCTTATAGTCCAAGCAGTGTGGGTTTGTTATCATGTCTGTTCACAGCCTCCTGTCTCTTGTGCTGCTATTAATTTATAATATAGGTGTTCCTCGATGCCACGATGCCAAACTATCAAGCATCTTCTCTCTTGGTTTCCCACTGTCTCTCTGATTAGAGGAGACACTAGACAACAGAAACATTGAAAACTAAGATTCTCGGGAAAGAAATTTAAATGGTTATGTAGGTAGTGTGATTGTATGCTCATGTTGCATCCAAGCTTACAAAAACTCGACAGCACGTTTTCAACTAATTTAGAATAATTGTCTGCTTTAAAGTTACTCAGAAAGCTATGCACAACTAAATAAACGATAACCAGCCTGTGAACTCTGTTTTGTTCATCGAATCAATAACATTTTGATTGTTTATTGACTTTCTAATATGAGGTCAATCAAAAATCTCAGCTTTAAGTTTGTCTATACTCAATTTCGGGAACTTTCTGCATAAGTAATTAATTAAAACAGGTATCAACTTTGTTTAGTGCCTCAACAAATTGCTTCATAAAGCCAAGCGTTATATGTAATGGTAGCAATAGAAATCTTTTTTCGATCAATGAGAGGCTTATTGACAATATTGTTTTCTCCAACTTTAAATTCGTACCCCAACGGCGATTGTTTCTCTTTGGCTGCCATCTCACAAACATATAAAACATGGAAATTTGGTGAATCCCCTTTCCTGGCCAAGTAAGAAGTTCATCATTTCAATGTCTACAAAAATCATCAAGTTATGTTCTAAATACTTCAATTTTCAAAAAATCTGCTTATTTAAGCATACTTCTCCTTCACTGTAGTGAAATGAGCAATTGGCATTGAGCCAGATTTGTTACCATTGTGTAAGACAAGCAGTTTCGTTTTGTAAGGGACTAGATAGCAATATATTTGTTCATAGCCTTATAAGAACAATATTGTAATAATATTAATTAAATACACAAATGCATGTATCTCAAACAACTAGAGCTGCTACAGACAAATAAATTTGATATTTGGATTGAGCAGGCCTCATTTAAGCAAAATCAGGTGTAAAATGTTTGGTAGGGCTGTGTTATTCATTTATTCACTTCATAAATAAATGACTCCTTCAGTATCAACCTGAGGAGACGAAAAGAAATATGTCAGGCAATAAACCGTGCAAAATATTGTATGTGGCCTTTGTGTTTAAATTAATAGAGTGCCTTGGAAGCATGAACCCAAATACCAAAATTAGAACTAAATAACAGGCCACAGAGATGTGATGTGCTCCTAGCAAGCTAAGCTTGATATGGATGGCTAAACTGCCAGCATCCAAGTATTACAGACGGTCGTCATAGTGAGAGTTAATTACCCACATAAGGACAAGACAATAGTTATTTCTCGGCCACATTATGAGAAAATGCGTTTTTGAGAACGGCGTGACATCCGAAAAGAATGAGTGTGTTAGAGACAAATGTAGGTATAGGGAGAAATGCTGGATCGAGTGACAGAGAAGACGGTCAGTAATGGAACACTTAAAGAAGAGGGATGCCAATGGTTGTGTCAAAACGTAATCTCCCTCAACCAATATTGCACACGAGAATGAAGAAGTACAAGAAGAAAAAGATGACGATGATGATGATGATGATGATGATGATGATGATGATGATGATGATGATGATGATGATGATGATGATGATGATGATGATGATGATGATGATGATGATGATGATGATGATGATGATGTAATTAATTCTGGCTTAGGCAAAATAGAACGTATGTGTTAGAACAATTTCTCCAATGCAGTGTTGTTTCAATTGATTGCTATGCCGGATTATAATTAAACCAACTCGCCTTCCTACCCTGTGTGGCGACAGATTAGCGGCTAGACGCTGGCCTTGCCTACCGGTGGACTTGGGTTTGACATGTATCATGGCGGTTTCGAATTCTTTTTAAAATTGACCGTTGTACAAGGTCGACCCAGCCTAAAATGGGCGCCAGGAAGCGTCTTAGGAATTAAAGGCAACCGACTTGATACCGACATAATCAGCCACGAGTGCCGTTTGGTCTGGAGTGTGTAAAGGAAGCGTTTGCTTATACAGGGTGTTTGAAAAGTCTCACTACACTTTCTATGTAGAACAACTGTTTGTTGGAGAGTATGTTTTCCGTTTGCAAGACAGAAAATATACTCTCCAACAAACAGCTGTTCTACATACAAAGTGTAGAGAGACTTTACAAACACCCTGTACTTTACTTTCCTACCATTAGGGAGCCGCGGTAACATAATTTTTTTGTTGTTGTTGTTCGCTTGTCAGTAGATGAATTGAGCCAAGATGGTCCATATATGATGGGTTTATTAAGGAAAGAAACGTAGTTAAAAAATGTTAACTTCCTTGTGTGCAGCAGTAATTATACTATTTTGAACTTCTTGAAATTACAGGTATCTCGCAGCTATAGAAATATTCCATAATTTTTCACTGAATAATTATATGGGCCAACCTCCGAAGCTGGATGGAGCGATGGATCATAAGAGCTACGATCGATACACCGAGAACCACGCGCTTGAAGGGAAATCTTGTATTCATAAATTCAAGTTATTGAAAAGTTAAGTTTGTTGGTGTAACGGTTATGACTTTACGTTAACAATGGCATGATTGAGATGGATTAAGAGGTCTATGTTATCTCTCGTCGTTTGCTACGAGAGGGAAAGACTGCCCACCTATCCCTCCGTGCACTCAGGTCAATGACAATGTAACACTGATGTAGTATACATCAGGTTCCAGATACAGGGCTTGATGTTGGTGTGGGTGTGTGTTTGTGTTTGCGTTTGTGTGTGTGGATGTGGATGTTTTTGTGTGTGAGTGTGTGTATTTGTGTGTGTTTGTGTGAGTTAGTGAGTGTTTGTGGGTATTTGTGTGTCTGTGTTTGTGTGTGTGAATGTGTGTTTGGGTGTGTGTGTGTGTTTGTGTGTGTGTGTGTGGATGTTTTTATGTGTGAGTGTGTGTGTTCTGAAGATAGTTTATGATGAATTTAGTGAGAAACATCACCATTTCATCAACACAAAACATGGTTCCTTTAAAAAGCAAACAAGAAGCAGAGATATATCATAAAGGAAACTATCAAAGTAATAAAAGAATGTTAGTCGCATTTCTATTATAGGACGTCCCATTCAAACTCAGCTTTTTTTTCCTTCCACCCCCCTCCTTCTACTCCCCCCCCCCCCAAGCTATTTGTGATTTCTTGGTAAATTTGCGTTCAGTAATTTGCCATTGCTTTCTGAACGACTGGCATTCATACCATTGTGTGAAAACCAACGCAAAGTGGCCTGCTGAAAAATCTCCCGCAGCTGTGTTTCGAATGCGGTATACGGGATTAAGAAATCGTAACCACTTCGTCCCTGAGCTGGAAATAAAAGAAAGATGAACATTAAAGTAATCATGAACTAAAGGTTGCAGTTGTACATTTTAAAACACATATTATTCAAGAAAAAATCATAAGCTTGCTTTAAAAAAAAAGACAAGATACATTATGTAATGAGTAGATGTATTAATTAGAACATCTCCCGTTACAAGAAAAACATCAGGATATGTTCAAGAAAATCAGAATATTAACAACTTAACTTAGGACATCAGTACATGTGATACAAGACATATATTGCAATATTTAAATTAAAGTAATGATATATTAGAAAGATGGAAGGGTTCTGTGGAGGCATTCATGAAGATGTGACAAAGAATCTAGATATTATTACTGAAAGTGAAGAGGGAGAGCAAAGACCTTTGCTAGAAGGAGTACAATCAGCCGTACAATCTCTGTTACAGCACGTACGATCAGATGTGCAATCTCTGCAGAGAATGAAGTCAATGAGGTTGTGACGATACACCGACCAAAATCATGCAGGCGTGAGGAGGAGACAGCTTGCGTATCTGGCACACGCTACAAAACATGTATGAAGATATACAACAACGCTGTCTCACCCAAACCATGGACATTCGTAATTGTCAGTGTCCTAATTCACGTACGAAAAGACAAAGTGACAGCCAGTCAATAGACATTGACTTAAGACAGGTCACAAGCGACCACTGACTTTAGCCGAGGTCAAGGACAGCTAGAGTACTACGCAGGACAGAGACGCCACGGCCCGACTGACTACAGTTCAGACAGGAAGCCCGTGACCAGACCCACGTGACTGGGGGAAGACTGGAAGTTTCAGACATAATGTGTGCGACTACCGACGAGGACAGATGTATGGAGATTAAACGGAGCTGGACGACAGAACGATAGAGCTTGACGAATAGATGTGACGGGAGTGTGTGATTGTATTCTAGCCGTTGGCTAACTGTGATTTGCTTGCAAGACGGCAGAATTCAATGACTGGTCGAGAGGCGAAAAGTTCTATGTAAATATACCAACTAAGACGAACCCAGTGTTTGATGGTCTGTGAGAATCGTTGCCTGACCGTAAGAGTGTGTAGTATCGGTGTGAATTGTGTAGTGAGCGAACGTGTGGTAAGATGGATCTTTAACACGTTGTAAGATAATAAACGGTGTAGAGCAGTGGTTCTCAACCGGTGGGAAAATTCCCCCACCCCCCACCAGGGGGGAATTTTAGTGTTTCCAGGGAGGGAATGAAGACCATTTCAAGATCGCGTTAATACAAGAACCGATTACTTGATATTGTTTTTCCCTTCATACTTTACAGTTAAGTACGTCTCATCCTTCGAAAATTCATTTTATAAAGTCAGTAGACCCACAAATCATGTTTTATGTGGATGTCTAGACTTGTTTTAGTATGTGCTATTAAATTTACCTGACATTTTTACGTATACTGTATAGGGGTGGGGGATTTTTAGATAGGAAATATGAAAGAGGAGAGGGGGAATGACGTTCTGAAAATACAGTAAGGGTCAAATTTTTTATGGGAAGGGGAGGGGGAATGACGTTCTGAAAATATGAAGGGGGCACGGGCCAAACAAGGTTGAGAACCACTGGTGTAGAGGAATCATTTCCTGCTAGTCTCAGAATGGAGTTATTTCTAGGTTGATCATTTCTTTGTCCGAGACAAGTGTGTGAGGGCAGGAAGATGGTCAGGTCTCTGACAGTAATCTATATTCATCTCACAAAAGAAGCTAGTTAGTTGGTTGTATATCCTTTACAGGACATCGCAGTCAACCCCAACATTTTTCGCTGTTTGTGATTTCTTGACAAATTTACATTTAGTAGTTTTCCATTGTATTCTAAACGACCGGCACTCATTCTTTTGTATGGGAAATCAACTTAAGGCGGTCTGCTTCCAAATCACCCACAGCTGTGTTTCGAACGCGGTATCCGGGATTACGAATTGCATTCGTAACTCCTTCGCCATAAACTATGTCTGGCAGAGAAAGTGAATGTCAAACATTGTACACGTTATCCTATTATCGCACTAATAAATCATCCCTCTGAAATTATCTTCCGGATTATAATGAATTGGACAGACATTAAGTTAGAATGCTTCCGGTACAATGGCGGCGAGGTGACCCGTCTATTCTTCGGGGAGATGCTTTTTGGTGTTTTCCTGTGAATTATGTAATGTTATTTCGTATTAGTTTATTGGAAGTGTTCAAAAGGAAGCCACGGAAGGCAGGTGGTAGATGAAATTTTGAGGACAGCCGACAGATATTTGTTGGTTATGGTCTCAAGTTTCACGACGGCAGGCAGAGGATCTTATTCGTGATACAATAGTTGCGGTCAAATGACCAGTATGGTTACTGCCATAGTGGAAAGCAACGGCAAACTACCTCTTTAAAAATGCCTGGTACATTATGGTTTGCCTTAAGACTGGTCATCGCAAGACAAGGACAGAGACATTAAAATTAGCAACATGGAACGTTAGGACGTTAAACGACGACGAAAAATTAGAGAACATAAAACAAGAAATAGAAGTAGAAAAAAATTAATATTTTAGGGATGTGCGAAGCGAGATGGGCAGGAGCAGGCATCAAGATAGATGAAGAATTTTAGATTACTTATTCTGGAGGTGAAGATCGACAAAGGGGAGTGGCAATTATTTAGGACCGGAAAACATCAAAATCTGTTCAAGGATATTGGGCCGTGTCGGACAGAGTTTTACTAGTTAAATTGAGTGGCAGACCTCATCTCATCTCATCATCTCATCATGTTCCTCTTGTACCTTGCGGTGTCGAGGTGAAGTATAAACTTCGTGAGAGTGCCCGGTTATGGGCTTCGTATATCGACATTCCCATGGATTCTGTTATTCCCTCCGTCCAGCGTTTACGTGGTCGGCCTCTTCCTCTGTTTCCATCTGGTCTGTACGTCATTGCCTGTTGTGGCATGCTGTTGACTGGTAGCCTACTTGCATGGCCAAACCATTTGACTTGCTGCTTTCTAATAAAATCTAGAGCAGCTTTAACCCCCACTTTAGTCCTGATTTCTTCATTTCTGATCTTATCTCTTCTTGATACGTTGAGTATTCTTCTCAGGAACCTCATTTCTGTTGTTGTGATTTTTCTTTTCTCTTTTTCTGTCATTGTCCAGGTTTGGCATTGGTAGCACAGAGTTGGTAGGAAGATTGTGTTGTAAAGTGCTTTCTTAGTAGTTATTGATACATGTTTGTTCTTTAGTATTGGTGCCATTTGTCCAATGAGTTGATTTGCCTTATTGCACCTATTTTCGATCTCGTCTTCTGATCTGCCATTTGATGATATTATACTTCCTAGGTACTTGAAGCTCTTTACTTGTTTCAAGGGATGTTCGTTTAGGTGAATTGTTGCTGTTTGTTCTTCTTTAGTTATAGTCATTACCTCTGTTTTGCTTGTGCTAATTTTCATGTTATGTTCCCTACACATTTCGTTTAGACTATTCATGTGGTCTTGTAATTCAGCTTCTGATTTTGCTATTAGTGCTTGGTCGTCCGCAAACAGGAGTTCTCTAATGGTTAGATTTGCAGATGGTTCTTCTTCTGTGTTCTCGTCATGCGGTATTCTTGCTGTCTCTGCTTGGCTGGTTTCTTTACATATGTTGTCTATATATGTTATGAACAAGAGAGGGGACAGGACACAACCTTGTCGTACTCCAGATCTTATGGTGAAGGGTTCTGAGTGTCCTCCAGTTGCTCTCACTATGCATTCACTGTTGTCGTATAAACTTCTACATAGGTTTGTTAGATGTGTACTCACTCCATATTGTTTAAGGATTTCCCACAGCTTGTTTCTATCTACCCTATCAAATGCCTTTTCTTGGTCAACAAAGGCTAAGTAGAGTGTTTCATTGAATTCAATTGATTTTTCTATAAGTTGTCTAAGAGCAAAAATGGCGTCTGTGCATCCTTTGTTTTTCCTAAATCCAAGCTGCGTTTCGCTTAGCTGGGGTTCTAAAGTAGTTCGTAATCTTTTTTCAAGAATTTTGCAAAATATGAGCAGTGGCAGACCTTTTAGCATAAATGTTATTCAAGTATATGACCCAACAGGGGAATCCAGTGAAGATAGTGTAGAGGAATTTTATAATGACATAGAGTCTGCCTTAAAGAAATGTAAAAATTCAGAAATAAATATCATAATAGGAGACTCCAATGCAAACGTAGGAAATCAAGGTGATAGATACACAGTAGGAAACTATGGTTTAGGAGAGAGAAATTAAAGAGGATACAGACTCGCAGAGTGGTCAAAAGAACAGGAAATGATTGTAGGAAACACCTGGTTTAAGCAACACCCTAGAAGATTATGGACATGGAGGAGTCCTGATAGCAGGATCAGAAACCAGATTGACTACATTCTGATTAGCAGAAGCTTTAGAAACGCACTAACAATAGCAAAAACAGTTCCCAGTGCTGATTGCTATAGTGACCACAGACTACTTACAGGAACACTGAGGATAAAGTTGAAGAAAGTCAAGTATATAACAGGAAACACTAAATATGATTTGTGTACATTGAGTAATGACAAGGAAATACAAAACAAATTCAACATAGAAGTACAGAACAGATTTGATATATTGTCTGATCTAGAGATATTATTCTAGGATGTGGATGATCAATGGGAAATGTTGAAGAATTCAATCAGTTTGGCTGCAGAAACAACTATTTAAAAATTAAAGAAGGTGGGTCGTAAGAAATGGATGGCAGAAGAAATTTTACATCTAATGGAAACAAGAAGACTCAACAAAAATAAGTCTGCCAAATATGAAGAAATTCACAGACAAGTCAGAATATTATGTAAGGAGGCAAAATAAGCATGGCTTGAGGAAAAATGCTTAGACATAGAAAAACAACACAACAGTCAAAATACCAAATTAGTGCATAAAAGAATTCAGGAACTAACTATTAAAAGAACAAATACATCAACAGGCTATCTAAAAACTAAAGATGGCAAAATCATAATAGAAAAAGATCATATGCGACATGTATGGACAGATTATGTGAAAAACATTTATAATGATAACAGAGAGGAACAGTATGATATTAGATTTAATAATGAAGGGCCGCCAATTTTTAAGATGGAGGTCGAAATGTTCTTAAGCATGTGAAAGCTGGCAAGGCCCCCGGTGCAGATAACATCACAACAGAAACGATTAAAGCTTTAGAAGAATTTGGACTAGAGCAAGTCACCAGACTGCTGAACACATTATATGGAGATATACCTTCTGAATTATGTAACTGTATTTATTGCAATCCCAAAGAAATAAAGAGCCTTGGAATGTGATAAACATAGAACAATTAGTATAATGAGTCACATCACAAAGATTTTGCTACGAATTATCATGCAGAGAGTGAGGAAGAAAATACAACATGAAATAGGAGAAGAACAATGTGGGTTTGTAGAAGGAAAGGGTACAGTAAATGCTGTGTATATGCTGCGAACAGTTATTAAACCTGCTATAGAAGTAAACAAGGATATTACATTGGCACCTTGCCGTCTTGACAGACGATAGTTTGTGCTTTAAAAAGGCATAATAACTTTTAACTATGGCGGTAGCGAGTGTGACTGATAAGGCCAATTTGCGCTGTAAATGTCCGTTCACAGTGGGTGCATGTGAACACGTGGTCATTTCCACCATCATGCACCATCTTACGTCTCAAACGCTTGGTGTGTGACTTTTCTGCAATAATTTTCTCCTTTGACTTTATTCCATTTCTGATATTTGCCCTCCATGCAACACGTTCAGCGGCGACTTGCTCCCAATGTGCATTATCAATGCCTGTATCAATCATGTCCCGCTTACACACATCTTTGTATCGTAGTAGAGGCCGACCCTGAGATCTCTTACCCATCTGTAATTCACCAAAAAAGATATCCTTTGGTATTCTACCATCATCCATCCGCCTAAGATGTCCTATCCATCTAAGTCTACGAAGACTGAGCATGGAATAAACTGTCACACAACCTGATCTTTCCAATACTTCAGTATTTGTGATTTTGTCTTGCCACTTAATACCAAGAATTCTTCGCAGACACCGCATATGAAAGCTGTTTAAATTGTTCTCTTGGTGTGAGTAAGTTGTTCAGGTTTCACTGCCATAGAGAAGAGTACTAAGGACACAGGCTTGATAGACAAGGACTTTTGTTTTGGCAGTAAGCTTCCTGTTCTCCCAGACTCTTTTTCTTAACCTGTTCATTGTTGTTGCTGCCTTACCAATCCGGATGTTGATTTCCTGATCTAGGGATAATTTGCTATTTACCACCGATCCTAGATATGTAAAATGGTCTACTATCTCTAGTTCGGCGTCGTCAATAAAGATTGATGGTACCCCATGTGCACCTTGTGACATAATCTGTGTCTTCTTTTTGCTAATTGTTAAACCAAATTCAGAACAAGCATTGGAGAATGCAGATAGTAGACATTGCAATTCTTCCTCAGAGTGGGTCGTAACTGCAGCATCATCTGCAAAAAGCAACTCTCTGATCAGTACCCTCCTAATTTTGGTCTTAGCCTTCAATCTCTGAGCATTGTAGAGGCCGCCATCTGAGCGTGAGTGAATGTATATACCACCATCCTGATCACGAAATGCATATTTCAGTAGAAGTGAAAAGTATATTCCAAAGAGGGTGGGAGCTAGTACACAACCTTGCTTAACTCCACTCTTGATTTCAAATTCTTCAGAAGTTGCACCATCAAACTTGATTATACCCTTCATGCCTGTGTGGAACGATTCCACAATGGACAGAAGAGTTGGTGGGCAGCCAATCTTCTTTAGTGCCTTGAACAGACCCTCACGACTGACCAAATCAAATGCCTTTGTGAGGTCGATGAAGGCAATAAACAGTGGTTGATTCTGTTCACGGCATTTTTCTTGCATTTGTCGCAATGAGAATATCATATCAGTGGTAGACCGGTTCTGTCGAAAGCCACACTGTGATTCGGGGTAGACTTGATCTCCTAGGACTTGAAGTCTGCGCAGAACAATTCTGGCAAATACTTTTCCAACAATACACAGAAGTGAGATACCCCTATAGTTGTTGCAGTCGCTCCGATCGCCCTTGTTCTTGTACAGTGTTATGATGCTTGAATCTTTGAAATCCTGTGGGACTTGTCCTTCACGCCAGCATAGCTCTATTAGCTGGTGGATCTGTATAGTGAGTGTGTCTTGCCCACTCCTGATAACCTCTATTGGAATCCCATCCTTACCTGGAGCCTTGCCAGATGCAAGTTCATTTATAGCACACTTAACTTCTGTTATGGTGGGAAGTGTGTCCAGGTGGTCAAGAGTTGGTAGAGCCTCTATGGCGTTGAGGGCATTATCCGCTAGTTTGGTCTCACTTGAGTAAAGCTCCAAATAGTGCTCTACCCATCTGTCCATCTGCTGTTTCTTATCAGTGATGACTTCTCCAGTCAAGGTTTTCAATGGTGCACTTCTTTTGATCACTGGACCACAGGCTTTCTTTATTCCTTCATACATGCTTCTTATGTCTCCCTTATCACTTGCAATTTGAATGGACTCACATAACTTGATCCAATAATCATTTGCACACTGCCTGGCAGCCTTTTGCACATCCTTCCTAGCTTGCCTTAGCTCACTCAGAGTGTTACGCGTTGGTCTTTCCTTGTTTCTTAAGAGAGCTTTCTTCTTCTTATCAATCAAGGGCTGCAGAGTCTCGCTGTTGGCCGCAAACCAGTCCTGCCTCTTATGATCCACAGTGCCGTAAACCTTTACGGCAGTTTTACAAAGAGTTTCCTTAAGTTTATTCCATTTATCATTTACTGTACAATTTTCTGGTGTATCAGTGAAAGCGTCTTCAAGTTGCTGTTGAAACTGAAAGCACTTTTCAGGATCATGAGTGTTAATAATATTAATCCTGGGGCTAGATTTGTGTTTAGCTGTGTAGATTCTCTTTGGTCTCAGTCTAACCCTTGCAACAACCAAAGAATGATCCGTATCACAGTCAGCACTGTGGTAACTACGAGTCAATGATATATGGTTCAGATGTTGTCTCCGTGTGATGATGAAGTCCAGCTGGTGCCAATGGCCGGATCTTGGATGTTTCCATGTGACCTTATGCATCTCTTTTGTTTTAAAAAAAGAGTTTGTAATACATAGGTCATTTCTGGTGCAATGCTCCAGCAGCCTTTGCCCATTTTCATTCATGCGACCGATGTTGTATTTTCCAAGGCACACTGGCCATGAACTCGAGTCCTTGCCCACACGAGCATTGAAATCACCGAGCATATAAATGTAGTCGGATTTTGGAACTGCCTTGATCACAGAGTCTAACTCCTCATAGAACAAATCCTTCACATCATCAGAGGAATCGAGTGTCGGTGCATATGCAGTAATAATGGTGGCAAACCCACAAGAGGTTGCCAAGCGCAGGGATAATAGTCTTTCATTTCCTCCTGCTGGAATTTCAATCATTCCCAGTAGCGAATTCTTCACTGCAAAGCCCACACCGTGTTGCCTTTTTTCTGCCTGCCCTTTACCCTTCCAGAAAAAGGTGTAGTTGTTTTCCCTGAGTGACCCTTCCTCAGCGAGGCGAGTCTCCTGCAGGCCAGCAATATCAATGTTAAGACGATTGAGTTCGGCATCAATCACAGCCGTTTTTCTCACATCGTCAATATTGGTCAAGTCAGTGGAAAATCCTGGACACATGGTTCTCACGTTCCAGGTTGCAAGCCGTAGCTTGAGGTTTCTATTTATATTTTTGTTTGTACCTGGTGCATTGGTTTTACAGCCTGCGATTCAGATTTTGTCCTAGCCCCAAGCACCCATTGAAGCAGGCAGGCTGTGGCGGATCAGCACCCAATTGGCTGGGGGCTGCCCAGCTTATGATCAGTGACACCTATAGGTGTCTCCCACCGTCAGAGGCAACGCGTGGCGCCCCATGTCTACGCCAACTGACAAGGACTTATAACCCGTAACAGTTGCCTCTCGCTTTGATTCCGAGACCAGTTAAGACCAGGGATGGAGTTATTGCCTCTCCATAGCACAAAGCCTGGGCTAAAATATAGAGATCATGTGTTGCCCATGCAGCATGAGATATACGCAACAAGGATATACGCCTTTGCTTTATTTACTACATAAAGGCTTTTGATAGAGTTAGACATGTCAACATGGTAGATATGCTTGCAGATCTACGAATCGATGGGAAAGACATTAGACTTAAGAAAAACATATATTGGAAACAACAAGATGCCATAAGGATTGATAATGAAGTGGGTCAGTATCAGCCAATTAAGAGAGGTGTTAGGCAGGGATGTGTCATGTCTCCAGGTCTTTTTTCCCTATGCAGTGAAAATATTTTCAGGAATCTAGAAGATTTAAATGGAATCAACATTGGAGGATGAAACATCAACAACATTAGATATGCAGATGATACAGTATTGATTGCAGACAATGCACAGGATCTGCAACAATTAGTAGACGCGGTTGTGGTACACAGTGAGCAGCTGGGGTTGGAATTAAATTGTAAGAACACACACAGGTTATGGTCGTCACTAGGAAGAACGAAATACCACAATGTAATATACAAGTAAATGGGAATATTCTTCAACAAGTGAATCGGTACAATTATCTCGGAACAGTCATAATATCTGATGGGAGATACCTTGAAGAGACTAGAACAAATTCGCCATATCGAAAGTAGCCTTTAGCAAGATGAAAAACATTCTGACCAATAAAAAGATGTCAATTGAAACGAGAAAAAGAGTGTTGAGGGGATACATAGAACCTGTTCTTTTGTATGGATGTGAAACTTGGACAATGTGCAGTCAAGCTGAAAAAACATCTGATGGCTGCAGAAATGTGGTTTCTGAGGAAAATGCAAAGAATACCATGGACAGACAGAAAAACCAATGACCAAGTACTACAGGAGACAAATGAAAATCGTAAATTGATTAGAGAAAGTAGACGTAGACAATCAAAATTTTTTGGACATGTTATGAGAAGAAATGGATTGTAGAACTTGGTGACAACTGGCAAGGTAGATGGGAACAGACCAAGAGGAAGACCGAGAGGAAAATACCTGGATGGCTTGGCCACGTGGCATGGACGAGACAGTAACACTGAGCTGATCCACGACACTGGTGATCGAGTGAAATGGCGAGTCATGACCGCCCACGCTATTCGGCATGTCACATGATTGATTTATTGAAGTTAGAATACGGATTACTAGAATTTATGATAGATTTCAGACAGTAGAGGCCAGAGTAGAGGCACCAGGGACGATATCTTCCCTATGAGAACCACCTTTGAGACATGCACTGGACAATGTAAATGTTCAGACATGTTTCATAGACTCTCGGTGGAAGCCGTGGTGGAGCAGTACCCAGCCGGCCTGGTTACTGTATTCGAATTCCCATCAAAACGGGATTTTTTAATTTTTTTTTTTAGGGGTGAGGGATATAAATGACGTGGGCTCCCAGATGGATCCAGCTAAGCCAGGAAATGTTCCAGAAAGTACAAGTGTTGCGTGATACTGACCACATCATCAGTGGCGTTCCGACTGATCTATACAAATGCGAGTCTAGCATCATGCGTCCATTACACTTACAGGTGTGTAATAGAGTCCTGTACTGTTGCTGTCTTACTTACCATGCATCCAAGACTACACATGGCGTAGAGTCCAGTCCTGTTACATTCACAATTTAAAGAACACAACGAGAGACATGTGGTCTCCAGTATACTTAATCCACACAACTAAATCATTTATTGCAAATACGCGAAATTCAACCCGGCGCTACTAGAAGTAGTGACTATGGACTACGTTTGAGTTCAAAAGGAGCGAACGCAAAACATAAAATTTAAAAAAAAGTAGTTGTCATAGCAGCTAGCGATAAATCAAATTGATTTGAGGTGCACAGGGTGGGGGAGGGGGATACCAGATTGCATTCTATCCCATACCTTGTAAGCATCTGTGCATACAATGTCAGGAGATGTCAGGAGGAAAGTTTTCTTTTCTTTTTCTTTTTTCTTTTTTGTTCTTTTTTTTTTTTTTTGGGGGGGGGGGGGGGGTTATTTTTTTTAAAATAATGATTAAGTAAATAAAAGTAAAGTAAAGGACACTTTTACTCGCCGTGAGACGCATGTGGCATATGTACTAGACTCATATTTATAAAGACCAATCCACACTCGCTGGGTGATGTGGTCAGTATCACGCAGACCGCATTTACTTCCCCAGATACGTTGGATGTCTATTATAGGCTGGGTCGACCAGGTAGCCCAGATCAAGTTTTAAAATCCGAATCCGCAAAATTTGCTGAACGTGTAGATCAGTTATTTGATCAGTTCATAATTGGTGGGCATCCTATTCCAAGACTCGGATATGCAGATGATAAGATCCTCCTCTCAAACATTGCCATGGGTTAGAACAGTTAATTATGTCTGACAAAAGAGAAAGTGAAGAAGATGAAAATGAAGAAAAGTATGTTCACGGGTAAAGTTACATCTCAACCAAATATTTCAATGAACGATGTGGACAAATGGAACATGTCACAAACTGTGAGTGGCCAGTTATAAATGACCAGTGATAAATGACCCGTGATAAATGGACAGTTATAAATGGCCAGCGATAAATGTCCAGTGATAAATGACCAGTGATAAATTATCAGTGATAAATGACCAGTGATGAATGACAAAAAACTAGAGGGGGAATGGGGAATGTTTCGGTGGAGTTGTCATGAAATCGACTTGCTGCAACAGATCTACTACATGCTGTTGTTGGTGGTGGTGATGGTGGTGGTGTTGCTGCTGCTGTTATTGTTTGAATGTGTCGAACATCTCTTCTTTGTACAGATTTTATAAATCAAATTCAAAACTCTAATTTAAAGCATAGTTATGAGATCTCTACACGGGGGTCTGGTCTGCAAGTCGTGTGTTAATCACCTTGGGGAATATTTCTTACTCCTAAAATCTCGCAGAGTGCAAACAACTCCTCATAAAAATTTAATCATTTTCGATTTTCGCGTCAGTGGCATATTTCTTTAATATATATGTAGTTGGTTGCATATTCTTTACAGGACGTCGCAGTCAACACCGGCATTTTCGCTGTTGTGATCATTTGGTAATTTTACATTCAGTAGTTTGCTATTGCTTTCTGAACGACCGGCATCCATACTATTTCGTAAAAAAACTAACGTAAGACGGTCTGCTGCCAAATCACCCACGCTGTGTTTCGAACGCGGGTATGCGTGATTATGAACTGCATCGTAACTCCTTCGCCATCGGGTCTTCGCTGGTGCTGCTGCTGTTATTGTTCCAGTGTCGAGCTCTTCTTTGTTCAGATTTTCGAAATCAAAATCAAGACTCAAATTTGAAGCACAGTTATAAAATCTCCACACGGGGTCTGCAGGTCGTGGCTGTTGATCACCATAGGGAATTTCTCTTACTCCTAAAATCTTAGCATTCCTCGAGAAAATAGAGTCAGTTCCGTTTTTTCCCGTCATTGGCATATTTCTTCCAAGTATAAGCGAACTATATTACGTTGTATGCGGTAAGGGACATAACCGTGTATTTTAGTAGCGTTTACGTATTAAGGGAAACAATAATAAGATCAATAGAACATGTTAATCAATACATAGAACATGCTCACATATATATTATATATTTATCATTCTGACAAAATCTGGTTCTGTCTCTCTCTCTCTCTCTCTCTCTCTCTCTCTCTCTCTCTCTCTCTCTCTCTCTCTCTCTCTCTCTCTCTCTCTCTCTCTCTCTCTTCACTTGCGTAATTGCGTGTTTGCTTGCGTTCGCTGGCTGTGAAGTCCAGCGTGAAGTCCTGTATGTCGGATGAAGACAACCTGTTGTCCAACATCAGTGTGATGTCATACAGGACCTGAGGTTTGCGTGAGTATCCGATTCCCATGTCTGGCTTATTGATGTGTAGACTGGTGGTTCTTCGCCGTGCAAGCAGATACTCTCCGACTTCGGAAGAATAAGCGATCCTACTACGTTAGCCAGGACCCCGAAGGACCTGTTGCCCAGGACGAACGACTAGGACGTGTTAGTAGGTCTTGGTCAGTGCCCTGGAAACACCTCTGCGTCACACTTGCGCAATTATTTATCAATCTATAAAATACAATTTTTATTCCTTCAGTAGCTATCTATCTATCTATCTCAGGACACAAGGAAAATATACTTCTCACATACAGACACATTTTGACTACTGCTCTACACTCTGGTACGGTTGTTCAAATTCAAGCACCAAACGACTTTATTCATTCCAGAAACGGGCCATAAGTTTAATTTATAGCAAACATTTATCTGACAATCCTAGCCTGCATAAACGCCTTCAGTTACTACCACTCCGCAAACGCCTGCTTTTCAATAAGGCCAAACTAATTCATAAAACCCTACATCGGAATGCCCCAAATTACCTTTGGCCATTGCTTAAATATAATGCTAGACACAGTAAACGATTAAATATACTACATATACCGAAGCCTAGGATTGATTTATACAAACCAAGCTTAACGTACTGTGCAACTCACCTGTGGAACAATCTTCCACAAGAAATCAAAGACATCACCAATCCCTTTACACATAATCGCAAATTATTCGAACACTATCTCAGAACGGATTACCTTCCCCCTTAATATTAGAAATAATAATAATAATAAAAACCTAGTGTAACAGCCAGTCCCCTTTTGGTAGGCCAGTATATTCCACATAGCTAATAACAAGAGCAACACCATTATATAATATTACTGAGTCGTATAGTATTGGTTTTTGCATTTTGCCCATGCCTTTATAATGCATATATTTTATATACTTGCTGTTCTCAGTTGGCCTTAAATGATGTGTGAATAAAATAATGTATGAAAGAGAGTGATAGAAGAGCAGAATGTTAGACGGGCCTGCGTGCCCAATTCTTAACTCTTTGAAAATAAAGTATGTTCTGTCTGTCTGTCTGTCTGTCTGTCTGTCTGTCTGTCTGTCTGTCTGTCTATCTGTCTTTCTGTGTGCATATATGTCCAGCCATATGTTTATCTTCCTGTGTATTCAAACAAGCATCGATCCATTCATCCACGCATCCAGTCATCCAGAATCCTGTCAGCCGTATAGTCAACTGCACTTCTTTTTGTCTATCTGTCTGTCTGTCTGACAGTCTATCTTCTGGTGGTATTATGTCTCTATATTTAACTGCACGTCTGTCTATCTATCAACCATATGCCTAATTACTTACTTATCTCGTTTATCGAGCCAATCATCCAACCATCCATTAAGTAAACCATGCGTCAAGATATCAGTATGTTTATATTTGTATCCTCGCATCTGTTCGTCTGTATTTAAGATTGTCTGTCTGTCTGTTTGTCTCCCTGTGCACCTGCCTATCTATTTATCTACCTGTATGTCTGCCTTTCTGTCTGACTGTTTGTTTGTTTGTTTATCCACCTGTCCATTTGTTTGTCTATCTATCATCCATCCATCCACCCTAGCAGATAAGCAGCCAGTCATTTATCCATTGATACAATCGCCCGTCCGTAAATCGGTCTACCTGTCTTACTGCACAGATGCCTGCCTGTCTGTCTGTCTATATGTCAGCGTCCGATTACCTGCCATCTGAGTGGTTGGAAAGACGCGCGCGCGCGCGCGCGCACACACACACACACACACACACACACACATACACACACAGTCACACGTACGGTGTATGTATGCATTTGAGTACTGGGTGGGTGCGTGTGCCCGCTTGGCTGCTTGTATGCCTTGCTACCTACCTATCTACATGCTTACCTATGCTCCTACTATGCATAAACTTCTTCTTCTCCGTACATCTTAACGTATTGCCTGCCGCGAGCAGATAGGTCGGCGCAACGGAGCGGTGCTGGTCTGCCAGAAGGCGATACATCGGCTTGGTATAGACGGATATCAATGGCAATATATTTAATTAAAGCAACACTCAATTTGAGCTTTTTGACATGCACATATATTATGACAAAAACACTCTGCTTTATTATTAGTAGATAAAAGCCAAGAAACATGCTAATATAGATACCGCAAACAAATAAATAAATAAAACACAACATATTATCACTCAGAAGACACCACAGTGACTATGATAAGGTATAAGAAAGGGATGAGAAGAATAAAAAGATGGGAAATTAGAACAATGAAGAGAAAATGAAAAACAGGGGGGGGGGGGGGGGAATATGCTACTTATCTCAGAATCCCAGGCTGTGATACTCTGACCTTTGATGTAAGTAGCACTTTTGTTTTGTTTTGTTTTGTTTTCTTTTTTCATTTTCTCTTCATTGTGACAGCCTGCGATTCTGAGACAAGCTGCATTTTTTTTTTGGGGGGGGGGGGGGAGGGGTCAACAAATTTTTAATTTTCTCTTCGTTATTCTCGTTTCTCCATATTTTCATTCTTCTCATCCCGTTCTTATGCCTTAATGTAGTCACTGGATGGTCCTCTCCGTGATTATATGTTGTGCTTTGTATATGTATTTGTTTGCTGGTGGAGGCTAGTCGCCCCAACGTCCTGTGTTTCCCATAATTGTGTTCTGTAAAGATGCATTACTTTGTGTTATTTTACATTGTTTAATTTCCACAGCTTCGCCGGCTCCGTGGTGAAGGTCTTACAAACGCAGTTCTAATCCTGCATGCCCACACTCGAAACACAGCTGTGGGCGATTTGGCAACAGAAAGCCTTGCGTTGGTTGTTTAAAAAATGGTATGGGTACCGGTCGTTCAGAAAGCAATGGCAAACTACTGAAAGTAAATTTGCCAAGATATCACAAAAGTACAAAATGCTGGTAAAGCATGTACGTCCTGTAAAGTATACGTAACTAACTTTTTTTTTTCCCACAGCTTTGCGGCAGTTGTTTATTCATACTTTGACATACGAGAAGATACTGAACGGTGAAGGGAGTTACGGTTGTTATCATGTTTTGATATAACCAACCTCCCTTAGTTATCAGTTTCCGTATCTGCCATTCGTGACTGAAATAGAACAAACTGTTTTATTGGCCATGATCGTAAAAGAGCAGTTTAAACAGCCAATATATCCGGGCACACGATACACGCAAAAGGTCATCACGCTGTCCCCTCCTAGTCTTTTCCCTTACTTTTCTCGTCGTTATCTCGCATTCGGACATTACTAAAAATGCAGAGAAGAAACAAATCAAACGCCGTTCTAAATTACCCGGAATAAAAAGAAAGGTATCAAGTATGCATAAATAATACGTGCGAGGAGAATTACAGACCACAGGAACACGGACGGGAAGCTCAGAAGAAGAGCAGAATGATTGAACGGTGTCAGAACGCTGATAGCTCGCACAAAGTTATTATTCATGGAGCGGCCACCGATGCATCAGGGAGCACATTTGAATTTTAAATCAAGGCAAAGCGACTGCTCTTTGAAGAGGGGATTCAGTGGTCAGCATTTCTGTTTGAGTGTCCACGGGAGTGTCCAATGATTGTAGACGGATTAGATCCCATGAATGGGATGATCATTCCAGGATACATTGCTGTAATTCATGGTATATCCTGGTGTATCTCTGCCTATATGTGAATGCTAGTTTTTTCTGTGTGTGTGTGTGTGTATGTATGTATGCGTGTGTGTATGTGTGTGTGTTAATGGCTGGATAAGGGTGTGGGGACGTGTCTTAGCCCGCGCGTGTGTGCCGATGCATGCGTGTGCCCGTGCGTGTGCGTACCTGCTCGTGACTGTGTGCGTGGGTGTCCGTGTCCGTGTGTGTGTGTGTGTGTGTGTGTGTGTGTGTGTGTTAGTGGGTGTGTATTTTCTATGTTGTTTATATAAATGTAATGACGTGTATAATCTAGCCTGTGGTTTATGTATGGCGTAGACAATCATTCTTTTTTACATCTCACAATTTCCAACAGTATATATCAGTTAATATGCTGGCATCTTTATGTACGATGACAAAAGTTTATTGATAGTTTTCTCTTGTTATCTTCTTCTATCTATTTTTCCATAACTTTTCCCTATTGTAACAACATCGGCAGATTTTATTATCTTATCATAATATGGCTACAATAATGACTTCTGCTTGTGTTTTAGCCTCTTTGAAAACATTTAAATTACTCATTTTGGCTTTTCTGCATTCTTCTGTACAACGACATGTCTGAGGCATCACCTAATTATTTACTTATTTGCATATTGTCCAGTGTTCACAGCCAAATATTCAAACAGGTTGTAGGTGACATGCAAGATTGATTTTCTAACCTTCCGAGACAGGGGTTTACTGCATAATATATTCATTATGTTATCAAATGCAGCTGTTGCTTATCCTGCTCTGTTCTTTATATGCGTGATACATCTTCTATCTAATTTTATCTTTGTTTCTAGTGTCACATTCTAGACTGTATATTTTTATTTAAAGACAATGTGTTAATGGTGATCGGAAAATAAAAGTAGGATATGTTTATTAGCTGCAGTTATTGATGCCCGAGGGCAGTCGATTGAACCATTGGATAAACGTGAACATATTATAACCCCACCGGCTCTTGTATCCCTGATTAGGTGTTGGTCTGACGGTTTGTTCACTGAGGTGTGAGGTGGGCCTGATTAGTCATAGTTAGAAATTGAAGTAGATTATATGGGTCATTTGGTTCTTGGCTAGCGTAACAGGTGGATGTTTTGTTTGATCGTCAGGAAATTATGTTACGTTATAAATTGATCTGAGAATAAATGAACTAGAAATTGTGTCTGTTCGTGTAGTTATTGCCGAAATTTTACTAGCAGAGACGGTTCACCACAAAGCTTGCTTCTAGCAGAGACCGTTTACCATAAAGCTTGCTACTATCAGAGACAGTGCACCACAAAGCTTGCTTCTAGCAGAGACCGTTTACCACAAAGCTTGCTTCTAGCATAGACAGTTTACCACAAAGATTGCTTCTAGCACAGACAGTTTACCAAAACGCTTTCTTCTAGCAGAGACCGTTTACCATAAAGCTTGCTACTATCAGAGACAGTGCACCACAAAGCTTGCTTCTAGCAGAGACCGTTTACCATAAAGCTTGCTACTATCAGAGACAGTGCACCACAAAGCTTGCTTCTAGCAGAGACCGTTTACCATAAAGCTTGTTTCCTGGCGACTGTGGCAGCCGCGGTAGAGCAGTGGCTATATGTGTGCCTATTGGCCCAGTGGTCATGGGTTCGAATTCGCATGGGGGAGATTTGTTAAATTGTTCTGGGCTTCCAGGTCGACCTCACTTAAAATAGCACAAGGAAATGTATTGGGGAGTAAAGGCGGCCGCCGAGATATTGACCACATCACCACTCGAATGCCGATTGGCCTATAAAAATATGGACCTACCACCATACGCCAACGGTGCATATACGCCTGACGGTTAGTAAAAGGGACCTTAATAGTGTACATGGGTAAGTGTAATGGGTAAATGTATTGTGTTTATATACTTGTTACAAATTTAAAACTTTTTAATCATTCGTTAAATCCATCCATCCATCATGTGCCATGCCGGTAAGCGTGGGCGGTCATGTTCTGCCATCTCACTCGATCAACAGAGTCGTGGATCAGTTCCGTGTTTCTGTCACGACCATGCCACAAGGCCAAGCCATCCAGATACTTGTTTCTAGGTCTTCCCCTTGGTCTGTTCCCCTCGATCTTACCAGTTGTCACCAAGTTCTCCAAATCATTTCTTCTCATAACATGCCCAAAAAATTGTGACTGTCTACGTCTAATGTCTCTGATCAGTTTACGATCTTCATTTGTTTCTTGAAGGACTTGTTCATTGGTCTTTCTGGCTGTCCATGGTATTCTTTGCATTTTCCTCAGAAACCACATTTCTACAGCCATCAGATGTTTTTCAGCCTGGCTGCTCATTGTCCAAGCTTCACATCCATATAAAAGTACAGGTTCTATGTAGCATCTCATCACTCTTTTTCTCGTTTCAATTGACATCTTTTTATTGGTCAGTATGTTTTTCATCTTGCTAAAGGCTACTTTTGCCATGGCGATTCTTGTTCTAATCTCTTCAAGGCATCTGCCATCAGATGTTATTACTGTTCCGAGATAATTGTACCTATTCACTTGTTGAAGAATATTCCCATTTACTTGTATATTACATTGTTCGTTAAATAGATAACTAGATAAGTAAATATAGAATCACGAGGATAGGGAAATACAACAACAACAAAACAAATGCAAACTAACTAGAAGTAGAAACTCTCAAGTGTAGAAAAAACTAACAAGAGTTGCAGTAATATAACATAAGCTGTTCTTCTTCTTTCGTTCGCTTGAAATATATCTATAACTGTAATGTTGTCTCTTGTATGAATCTAACAGTCTTTTTTAGTTCACTCAGCGGTCTATAGAGTTTATCTTCCACTGTTGTCTCTCTAGGCCAGAAGGTTCGCCTGGATTTGTTGTAGTTTGGGCAATCCTGGAGTATGTGCTCTGCTGTCTGCGACGCCAATCCACATGTGCACATGGCTGAGTCACCAATCTTGAATTTTATATACATGTGCTTGCGCAATCTATTGTGTCCTGGTCTGAGGCGCAGAATAATGACTTGTTCTGGTCTGTCCATAATGTGGTAGTCGTCTTGAGCAGGTTTTGGTGGCTTTCTGACTGATTTGATCATTCTTTTCTTTTGGTGGTATGTAATGGGCACATCAGGCTGTTCTTCCTTTGCTCCTTCCTTAGCCAATTGATCAGCTCTGTCGTTTCCGGGTACTCCACAGTGGGATAGTGTCCACTGCATGGTGACCTTATGCTGACTGCTAAGTTCAGAAAGGAGTGTCCTTAGTACTGGCAATTTCCTAGACAGGAGCGCCCCGTGTACTGATTTTGCATCTGTCAACAGCACCACATGTTGTGTACCATGGTTGGTATTTAGTAATTTCTCTGCTGCTATCTTGATTGTCTCAATTTCAGCATCGTAGTTATGGCAGTACTTTCCTGTTGGAACGCTGGTCGTGTCCCTAGTATTATTTGGGTATTCTATGTACACTCCCACTCCTCGATTTCGAACAGCATTTTGTATTGACTCATCTGTGTAGACTCGGATCCAGAGATCATGTTGGTATTCGCCATCAAGGAAGCTGAGAGTGGCTGTTCTGCGCTGTACACTGTTCTGTTCTTCCTTGTCAAATATTCCTCGCACTTTAGTCTGGATTTGGAGTGGTAGTCTATGTGCATCTTTCCTGGAGTTCGCTCTGGAATAGTTGTCAGGGGGATATCAACTGTGGGCAGGTCGGTGATTTCTCTGCAGAGTAGTTTCGCCTGGTGGGTAAAAATACTTCTTTTCAACCGCCCCATAGCTAAGTTTACAAATCGGTTCTTCAGAGGGTGGCCTGGCAAGCTGAGGAACTTTTCTGCTTGTATTAGTGTTTTCGTATCTCTGCGCTCTCTCAATGCTTGGATCCTCCCCATATTCTCCATTGCTACTATAGAGGTTGATCTCATCCCTCGTGTGGTGACTCTAAGAGCTTGATTCTGCACCCTGTCTAACTCTTGTAGTGTTGTTTTTTATGCTGAACACCACGCAGTTGACCCGTATTCCAGGTGTGGTTGTATGGCTCTGTTGATAAACTTTGCTAAGTATTTTCCCACAGGCTCTCCGTGTGGCTCCACTTAGCTTTCTCGGGATGGCTATTTTCCTTCTGGCTTTTGCGACTGCTTTTTTAAATGTATTTTCTCCATGTCAGCCTGGCATCAAATGTTACTCCAATGTATGTTGGTTCTTTATCTTCTCTTAGGGGTGTTTGCAAACCCTAATATTAAATCTAACTTATCCAGGAAATCACTATCGTAAAGCCGTCAGAAAGAGTCGTCTCCAGCCTGACCGACGCAAACCTGACAAAGTAGTTGCGAGTAGCAGTGCCTGCTAACATCGCAGGCCTCACCAAAGAGAAGCAGTTCCAGCCATCACATTAGGGGTGAATAAATTAAATGTTTGACCAAAAATAGCACAGTAATTTTGTGTGGCCAGCGAATGGTGGTGTAAAGATCCAAATGGCCCTTGGCTTATAAACGATCCCCTCACCCCTGCGTAGAAATATAGGCCACACTACGGGAGCGAGACTTGGGCCAGGTAGGTCGTGGATGACACAGCCAGAGAACAACGGGTGACTATTTTATTGGAAGGATAAATAGAACAAGAAATCTCCCCCGCAATCGATGTATGGGTGAAATTATGAGGTTCTGAATACCACCATGTATGAAACATACACTAGAGTCCTACACTTTTTTTTTTCTTAACCTTACTCTGAAAGGTAAAACATGTGTGCATAAGAAATGCATTTGATAAATATTTAATTGTAACATACATCTATGTAAGAAAAGAACAGTCTTTGTAATGAAAACTATAGTTTAATATTGTAACATAAATGTATTTTTAAAATATGCGCAGCATATAAATTTAACCAAAAATATATAAAACAAATGCATACAATGGTTATTAAAATGTGAGTGAGTGAATCAGTGACGGACTGGAAAGTGTATTTGTGGGCCATTGATTGATTGATTGATTGATTGATTTAGGAATCGACATCACAGCATTCGGGGCATTCCCATAAGTGCTCCGTCCCATCCTCAACAGCCAGCGAAGAGTTCCAACACTAATAGTACCAGTAGCAATCTGATTATAAGTCCGTCTTGCCTTTCCTCTGAACGTTGAGCGTCGGCCAGATCCCCTCGTCACTCCTCGCTGCCTCATTCTTGCCAGACCATGGTAATCCATTTGCTCCTCCGAGGTGTGCACGTGCTCCCACAAGGCCGCAACCACGTCTGCCTTGTCATGTATCAATACTCCACCAAGTTTTGCAGAGCCAGCCAATCTGACCGCCTGTTCATTTCCGAGCACACCGGCGTGTCCCAGAGAAAAGATCGAGGCGATGCTTGTCACCCGTGACCTCCGAAGCGAAGCAAGCCACTCCGCACGAAGCCTGCCCGTCCTCACCCTTGTCAGCATGCTTTCTGAGTCAGTTACAATCACGATGTGTGTGTGTGTGTGTCGTATTCGCCATCCAGCGGAGAGCCGCAATGACTGCCTCCACCTCCATTCTTAAGCTGGATGTTGTGGTATCTCCTGCCCCAAACATCGACCATTAGCTTTGGCTATGAACCCCCAGCCACTTCTCTCACCTCTTGACGCCGAACCATCTGTGTAGATAATCACATCATCCCAGTGAGCATGTCCTGAATTAGTTGCTGGATTTCCACTTCCGTGACCCCTGCTGGCCACTCACTGCACTCCCGGCTTAATGTGATTATAACTCTGCACAAGTCTGACTGCTCCGCTGGCACTCTGACCCACTCCTCTCCACGCCTAATGTTCTCCAAGGGGCACACCTGTCTGATCGTATCCTCCGCCTGAGCCATCCATGATTTCCCTCTTATCAGTCGCTGATCCTTAACTGCGTCCAGCGCCTCATGCAGTGAGTGGTCTGTGTCTGCAGCTACTCTGAGGTATGCCTTCGCCTGCATCACCTTGAGCCTACCAGCAACAGTCGGCAGACCAAGGATGTAACGCATACACACTACTGGGGTGTCTCTAGTGCATCCCAGAATCACCCGTCTGTATGCGCCCTAACTTCACCTTCTGACTCTCTGAGACATTGAGCAGACCTAATCCATAATCAATTACTGAGAGGATCAAGTCTTGGTATAGAGTGAAAAGCATTCTCTGCTCTGTGTCCATTGCAGCCATAGTTTTAAGTGCACTGAGTCCCTTTTGAGATCTTGTCACAACCGTCTCCACATGGTCCTTGAAGGATATTCTCCTGTCAAATGTGATCCCCAGATACTTCAGTTTGTTCTCTCTGCTGACATTTCTACCATCTATCGCGAGACTTGGGACATCAGCTCTTACAATCTTGTTGTCCAGAGAGCACCACAAAACAGCCATCTTTTCCGGGTGGATGACAGCACTCATTTCTGTGCACCAGTCAATCACTTTATCTACTGTCGCCTGTAACTCCTGGGCTGTTTGCTCCCTATCTCTCCCCTGCCTATATGCAAGAATATCATCTGCAAATGTTAGTATTCTTCCAACCCCTGGTGCTTCTAGGTTTGCAATCTTGCTCGTATACACGTTAAAGAGCACCGGTGAGACTGCAGATCCATGTGGCAGTCCCGGGGTTAACATATGTGGCTCTGAGGTCCATGCACCCAGACGGAGAGGAAGCTGACGAGAGTGCAGGACGGCTGCTATCCAGTTCACCAACCAGGGATTGACCCCCTTCTCCATCAGTGCGGTCATCAAAATATCATATCGAACTCTATTGTACGCATCCTCGAGATCAAGCGCTACCGCCATCGTTTCCTGTCTACTCTGGAACCCCTCATAAACATCAAAGGCAAAAGTGGCTGCATTTGACCAGGTATCTTTTCCTGGCCTGTAGCTCCCCAGACCTCTTGGAAGAAGCTTCCCCCTTTCCAAAAAATCCTGCAGCTTAACAGCGACTATCTTCTCTAAAACCTTCCCAAATGTATTTTGAAGGGTGATGATCCTAAAGCCGCTAAGCTTTGACTGATCCTTGAATGGTTTTGGGAGAGGGATGAGATAGCTGTGCACCCAATCCTGCGGTACTGATGCTGTCCTAATGCTCTGGTTAAAGCAGTCGGTGGGCCATTGATTAAGTGGGCTACCCTTAAACATTAGACAATATAAACTTTAGGATGACAAACATACGTATCCCTACAAGAAAAAGCAATCCAGCAACTTGAGAATGATAACAATACTAATCTCTACAAGAGAATACAACACAGCAACATTAGAATGGCAACAATACAAATATTACACGAGTAGTCAACCCAGAAACTTTAGAATGGCAACAATACACATTCCTTCAAGTGTAGACAACCCTGCAACATTAGAATGACAACAATACAAATCACTACACGAGAATTCAACACAGAAACTTTAGATTGGCAACATTCTTCATGCCTACAAGAGTAGTCAACCCAGCAACTTTAGAATGGCAACAATACAAATCACCACATGAGTAGTCAACCCAGCAACTTTAGAATGGCAACAATACAAATCACCACACGAGTAGTCAACCCAGAAAGTTTAGAATGACAACAATACACATCACAACATGAGTAGTCAACCCTGTAACTGTATAATAGCAACAATACAAATCCCTACACAAGTAGTCAACTGAACAGCTTCAGAATGGCAACAATATGTATGTAAGGTACACACACAAAACGGTTGTATGTACTTTGCAGGATACTGCAATCTTGCAATCACCCCAGCTCATATTGCCTGCGTGTAATTTTCTAGACAATTTTACCTTCAGCAGTTTACCATTGCTTTCTGAACGTAAAGTCAACATCTGAGTCCAACTGACAGACCTGTGGAGCGGACCTACCACCGTAGCCACCAAAGAAAGTTTAAAGGCGAGCGCAATGAAACCTGTCGTCAACCTCTATAAAATACATAAATACTATATACTTTTGTCGCAGTAATTGCTATAGCGTTAATACATGCTATTCTTCGGTATTTCATTACATTCAAATACTTTATTTATATATGCATTAAATACAACTTGACTGAATCTCTCTTTGGAAATCTTATCGCTATTAAATACATTTATTTCATAATATCATTAATGAAGCAGCAATTGTATCACGTCATTTGATGCGCCAAGCTTGGCTGCCTGTTAAAATGTTGCAAATATCTTTGGCTCGGAAGTTACAGGCAATTCGGCAAGGAAGGGCGTGGTCTGGAAATTCCTGCAGCAGTGGAGGCGACAATGATATCGCAAAAAGGCACAGAAACGATTTTAGTGCAGTGGATTCTCCTGAAAAAGTCTAATATCGTTACACTTTCTAAACCACCTTTGGTAGCTCTAATCGACTTTCATTACTTTGACTTGTAACCTTTCCTTTCCCGCCTTTTCTGTCGCGATTAATCTTGTTCTCACTATCATCAGATGGCGATAAGTCGTGCAGTCTGCCATTATCATCATGCATGTTGATATATTTAGTGCTTTTAAAGGGTCTAATACATGGCTCTGTCAAGTCTTCAGTTTCAATCGTTTGCCTTTGCTCTAATTGTTGATTATCACTTGGTTGCGTTCTATCATCGGAACACGTCGCTTCTAGACAATCTTCTGAATAAGATATACCATTGTAGGATGGATGCTGAACGTAAGGTTTTGACGAGTTCAGGATGTCTTCATACGATGGAGGCGCATACACTTCGGCATCGTCCGAAATTCTGATCTGTCCCTCTTTTCTCGGAGTGAAATGAACAGCTGGAAGCAAGGGTTTGTCAATCCTAAAGCAAGAGATGAAAATATAATTACAAAGAAGATACAGACATTGTATATCTAACATAATCTATTTGGTATAAATAGGTATCTTAAACTAAATTAAGTAATCGCCATACAACAGTCATCACTAAATCTTTTCACTTCACCCAACCAAACTGGGACAGAAATAAGTTAGTTCTGGTAGTTTTCTGCAACTAAACAGTAGTTATATAACAGATAATGTCGTTATAATGTCCAGATTTGGGCTTTAATATATGCCAGGACGAGAGCTTCCCTTTTCAATGATTCCCAGAAAATTCTCAAAAAGGTCTAGTGCCCATATTTTGTAAGGCAGGGTCTCTCCTAGAATTGAAGTTGTGGGAAGAACATAATCATGTCTCTGTTTGAGATGTAACTGAGACAACAGCGTGGCAGGCAAACATACTAACCAGAATTCCTGTATGTATCTTAAATTGTCAACGAGAAGAAATGAGATAATAAATCAGTTGAGCTGTTTGCCCAGGGATGGGGGAGGGTGTTGTCATGTATTCAAATTATCTGTGTCTTTAACTTCTGCTCTATATGTTCCACAATGTGTCTCTGCGGAGGGTTTCCTCTATTTGATAGAGAGAATCGGTACCAATTTCAATATTTCTTCAAATAAACACCTCATCTGTCATATTTTGCTTCTTAATAATAAATTCCAACCCCTATGTTATTTTTATTTCAATCTTTTCCGGGTTTTCTTTGCGTTATTTCCCACAACATAATGAGCGTCGGCAGTTCAGAAAGCCATGGCAAACTATTGAACTTAAAAGTGCCTTGATAACCACGAACCAACGATTTCGTACTGGGACTGTTATACAACCCATAGGATATTTATTTTCTGGGCTATTTTGTCGAGGGCACAAGATACCTGTTTAATTAACACAGAATTTATGCGATCATTGGCTGTACCAAAACAGAGATGTTAAGGGGTGATCTGAGCAGCTATGGATCTGTCAGGAGTACTATGCTGACGATCCTAATTAATCAACAATCACTAACACTTTGAACCTTAGAAGTAACACCCACAAAAGAATAATTATAGCATGTCCATTTTTGCGTTAGCATATTTGGATCTGTGTCGATGTCAAGGAGTTTGTTCACTGCTCTGAGATCACCTCGTGGGATCTATTGGAAGATACCGGAGCATATAAGGAGGTATCCGTGTACAATGAAAGTCATCCTTTACCTCCAAAGCCAAACCACTCTGATATATTATAAAATATCCACAACTACAATAAGAAGCTTTTCGTGTCAGAGATGGCGCTCATGCAGATGTTTTAGCCAGAGGGCTTAATTCATCTGCAAAATCAGTTTTCCTTCTCGAGCCAACGTTAAAGAAGCAGAAGACTGAACTAGACAGAGGACTAGTCAGTGATAACACAAAACAGATCGGCTTTCTCAACATGTTTACATTTATTTGTTTGGGAGTATCGTGCTTCTTAATGTTGTTTACTTTCTGCATTTCCATGCTTGTCTCATCCTGTCTGCTTTTGATTGTGCCAAGTAACCCTTAGAAATTAAATAACCGTTTCATCTGTGTTTTCATCTTCGTGTGAGTGTGTAGTGGTGGCGTGGTGTGTGTGTATGTGTGTGTGTGTGTGTGTGTGTGTGTGCGTGTGTGCGCGTGTGCGCGCGCGTGTGTGTGTGTGTGTTTTTTTTATTTATGTTTCTAATAATATATTATGCTATGCATGCATTGGCACCTTGCCGTCTTGACAGACAATAGTTTGTGCTTCAAAAAGGCATAATAACTTTTACCCATGGCGGTAGCGAATGTGACTGATAAGGCCAATTCGAGCTGTAAATGTTCATTCACAGTGAGTGCATGTGAACACGTGGTCATTTCCACCATCATGCATCATCTTACGTCTCACACGCTCGTTGTGTGACTTATCTGCAATAATTTTCTCCTTTGTCTTTATTCCATTTCTGATGATTGCCCTCCATGCAACACGTTCAGTGGCGGCTTGCTCCCAATGTGCATTATCAATGCATGTATCAATAATGTCCCGTTAACACATATCTTTGTATCGTAGTACTGGCCGACCCTGAGATCTCTTGTGTTTTTTTTTTTTTTTTTTTTTGCGTTTCCCTTACAGGACGTTTGCAGTCAACACCAGCATTTTTCAGCTGCTGTTGATGTACTAGGCAAGTGTTACGTTCAGTAGTTTGCCATTGCTTTCTGAACGACCGGCTCCCATACCAGCACGTTACCAACACAACGCGACACGGTCTGCTGCACAAATCGGTCGCAACTGAGCTTCAAACGCCTGGTACCCGGCTCACGAACCGCGTTCGCAAGCCTTTAGCCAGAGATCTCTTACCCATCTCTAATTCACCAAAAAGATGTCATTTGGTATTCTACCATCATCCATCCTCCTAAGATGTCCTATCCATCTAAGTCTACGTAGACTGAGCATGGAACAAACCGTCACACAACCTGATCTTTCCAATAGTTCAGTATTTGTGATTTTGTGATACTGACATCCTATATACCAGTGGTTCTCAACCATTTTTTTTTGGGCCCATGCACCCCTTCACCATATGAACAGAACGTCATTCCCCCCTTTCATATTTCCTCCCTAAAAATTCCCCTCCCCCTCTACACAGTATACGTAAAAATTAAAGCTAATTTAATAACACATACTAGAACAAGTCTAGACGTCTACATAAAACGTGATCAGCGGGTCTACTTACGTTATATAACGAATTTAAGAAGGGCAAGAAGTACAGAACTGTAAAGTATGGAGGTAAAAACAATATCAAGTAATCGGTTCTTGTATTAACGCGATCTTGGAATAAACTTAATCCCCCACCGCCCCATGGAAACCCTAAAATTCCCCACCCCAACCCCCTCTTGGGGGGGGGGGGAATTCCCCACCGGTTGAGAACCACTGCTATATACGATATGGACTGAGTGCACATTTAACAAACTTATGTAGAAACGTATAAATCAACAGTGAATGCATAATGAAAACAAATTGAGGACACTCAAAACCCTTCACAATAAGGTCCGGAGTACAACAAGGTCGTGTGTTGTTCCCCTTCTTGTTCATAACCGATATACGCGGGCGAGTCAATAAGTAAGTCACTCAGTTCTGTAGGATGGCAGGTAAATGTAATTGGTGTTTTCTACAGGTGTCATTAGGTGACAGCACCATCGAATTTTATATTCCCGTTCGTCAGATGGTGCTAGGTTTCTCATTCACATGCGCAGCGCATAAAAAAGTATGGCGATTGTACTTACGGATTGTACAATCACAGAGCAAGTGCTGTTGTGCGTTTTTTTTTTTTTTTTTTTTTTTGGTGAGCAAAAGGACTGCCTGCAAAGGACATTCATAAGGAAATGCTTCCCATTTATGCTGACAAATGTTTGTCCCGTAAAGCGGTGCATAGCTGAGTAGAAAATTCTCTCAAGGACGCTCTAAAATTGTTGATGAAATCCGATATGGTCGTCCTGTTGAGATTGAAACAGAAGCATCCGTGCAGCGGGTGGAGGAGATTATTAGAGGTGACAGGCGAGTAACGATAGACTCTGTAGCATCTGCAATAGGATGCTCACATAGTTCAGCATACAGCATAATGCATGATCGATTGAGATTTAAGAAAGTGTGCTCAAAGGTGGATACTCAGACAATTGGGAAAAAAAAAATTGTTGCGTATCCCTTACGGGACGTTGCAGTCAACACCAGCATTTTTCAGCTGCTTTTGATGTACTAAGCAAGTGTTACGTTCAGTAGTTTGCCATTGCTTTCTGAACTACCAGCTCCCAAACCAGCACGTTATAACACAACGCGACACGGTTTGCTGCACAAATCGGTCGCAGACAATTGAAGGAGGAACATAAAATGAACCGATTTGGCCTGTCCTTGCATCAGCTCTGCCGATACGAAGATGAAGGAGAAGACATGCTGAGGCACCATTGTTACTAGGGAAGAATCATGGGTGCATCACTACCAGCCTTATTCAAAGCGTGCTTCAATGCGATGGAAACATCCTTCTTCGCCTTGTGTCCAAAAATTCAAGGTTACTCCATCAGCAGGAAAGGTTATGCTGACAGTGTTCTGGGATTGTCAAGGAGTGCTTTTAAGCAATTTCAAGAAGAAAGGTGACAATGTGAATGCTGAATCGTACTGTGACGTTATATCGATGCTTCATGATGCAATTCGAAGAAAACGTCCAAGACTGCTGACTAGAGGAGTGTTGCTTCTTCATGATAATGCCAGACCTCATAGGGCTCGATTAACTTAAGAGAGAAAATTAACCAACTAAGGTGAGAAGGTCTGGAACATCCACCTTACAGCCTCGACTTAGCCCCTAGCGATGTCCACCTTTTTGGTCCACTGAAAACCCACCTTGGCGGGAGACATTTAGCGAATGACGCCGAAGTCGAATGTGAAGTGAAAACGTGGTTTAGAAAACAGAGATGTCTTGGCCGTAAGAATAGCAATTGCCACAGTTAATCTCAACATCCGTCCATTATTTGTTTTAAACATACGAAGCTGATTGTCTCTATCAATCACATTTTTTTTTAAATTACTATAGTACTAATAAGAATCTGAATATAATTATAAATATTTTTATAAATACTAGTCGTATTCAGTAACTTTTTAAAATCAAGGTACGTCACGGTTTTGAACCTATTGTCAATACCACATAGCCAGGAGTATCATACAGTGTAATAGCTCAACTACCAGGAAGCTTAGTATGTAAATATTCCTTGCAGAAACGACAACCAGAATAATGAACATATCGGTTGCCATCTCTCCTTACCTGTCTCTGATGTATCGTTGTGCATAGAGAAACACGACAACAATTGAGACGATGAAGGCTGCAAGGGGAAGCAGGATTACCAGAAAAATATCTCTCGTTAATGAATCTGTAAAGAAAGACAACACTGGAATGTAATATCACATTTGCGGTTGTAAGGAAGTAGGCACGGGCAAGTACTGTATAATAAATTTGCTATTGATGAAACATCATCAGTAAATTATACTTGATGGCTGTAGGGAAGTGAAAAATCACTTTTAACTCTTACAAAGTCAAAGACACATGTGGTGCTGTAAGAGACCAGAAACATATAATTGCGGGTAACTTGTATAAGATAACTGGTCTCCACGATTCACTAGAAAGATGGATGTCATTTTGTGGGAACAAAAGGAAAATGCATGCAGATATCTTAAATATCTGTGTCCTTTTGTTTTTTTTTATTGTGCCGAGGAAGGCTATCTAGCCGAAATATTCGTTTTATCACTTGTGATTTTGTTCATGTAAATCTGGTGATTTAATTATCTGCACACTTCCCTCGTCTTATGTGAATGGTTAACAATACTTACAAATGTATGACTTATTAGTGACCCTGTATAGACACCATTGTGCAATGAACGTAAAGTCTTCACCACGTACCATGCCGATAAGCGTGAGCGGTTATGATTCTAAATCTAAGACGATCACCAGAGTCATTGATCAGGACCGTGTTCTTGTTCCTATTATGACATGTGGCCAAGCGATCCGGGTACTCGTAGCTTTGCTTCCACCTTGCTGTTTTCCCAGCAATTTTGCCAGTTGTCACAAAGTTTTATGGTTTATATTTCCTTATAATGTGTCAAGAAAATCTTTACTGTCTACGTCTAATTTCTCTAATCACCATACGAGCGTAAAATCATGCATCAATAATAACGATACAAACAGTTAATTGCACATCCTTTACAGAGCTTTACCATCAACCCCAGCATTTGTTGGCTGATCTGATAACTCGCATCAGATGAAGACAGCCCACATCCTTTCGGCATGTCATGAGAAAAGGAAAGCTGGAGTATGTTGTCACAATGGGGAAGTTAGAAGGGAGGAGAAGTAGAAAGAAACCACGAGAGAAGATGGTGGACAGATTGACATCATGGCATGGAGGAACATCGGTATCAGAAAGGATTGACAGGACACGAGCCTTAGGGCTGTGGGAGACATGATCACCAATACCACATAGCATGTAGTTCATTCATTCATTCATTCATTCATTCATTCATTCATTCATTCATTCATTCATTCATTCATTCATTCAGTAGCATGTCCTTTGCAGAACCTCGCTCCCATAACAACCTTCCGGAAAACTTCTCGATCACAAGCAAGATGTCCCGCGTCTGATACACCCATCTGGAGATCATCCGCCACATCCTGCAATCATCTTCTCTTTGGCCTTCCTCTTCCTCTCTTCCCAGGCATATACTCTTCCATTATTGTTCTCTCCAAACTTTCGTGACGTTTCAAGTGACCAAAATACTTCAATTTTCTTTGTTTTATCGTCTTTAATAACTAGCCAACCCTCCTCAATATTCAACTCTTGAAATATAGATGCATTTGTTCTTTTCTTTACCCAAGATATTCTTAGAACTTGTCTATAACATTTATATTCAAAGGCGTTGATGCGCTGTTCAGTTTGTTTATTAAGTGTCCATGTCTCACAGGCGTATTTTGCTTGGGAAAGATGCATGCTCTTAAAAATCTAATTTTTGTATTTATGTCTGTCCCACTCCATAATTTATTCAGTTGTTTTAGTCTTTGAAGAGCAATGGATAGTCGCCGTTTAATTTCTTTCATTGTGCCACCGTTATTGGTAATCAATGACCCAAGATATTCAAAATTTTCCACCACCTCCAATTTTCCCCCACTAATGTATATTTCTTTCTCCATAGTAGTTTTATCTGTATGCATTATCTTTGTTTTTGCTATGTTAAGATATAAGTTTTGATTTTCACTATTCAGTTGTGTTGAGGCTATTAGGTTTTCTATGCCATTCTGTGTTGTGGATAGCATGTAGTATAAGATAATTGGGGCAAAGCGGAATGATGTTTTTATGCCGTCTGGCGTTACCGGGACAGACATGATCACCAAGCCACAAGGCTTAGACTATAAGAAGCTTGCCATTGCAATGGCATTAACATAATAATAACTCAGAATGCAGTGTATTTGCTTCATAAGTTGCACAGATCTCATATTACAAGTACTCACACCCAGCTAGTAAATCCGTCTCTGTGTTGTATCTGTCACACTTATCCTCGTCACCGTCATCATCATTACCACAGTTCAGATTGCCGTCACAGCAGAGTTGGCGAGGAATGCACATGCGGTTATGTCTACAGAAATAATGTTTCACTGGACACTGGCCACTGTATGTCGGATCTGTTGGCAAAGGTGTTTATATAAGTCAACAAGGTTATGTACGAGGCGGCCTCACATGAAAACCTTAACAACGTGATAGAGATTAAAATAATAATGCCATTGTCTTGCAACCTGTCAATATCGTTAAGAATGTCAAGAGTATTAAGCACATACGATCACGATGCAGACGAATGCTTTGACGTCATAAAGTCACTTTAAAGATGGCCGCCCCACTTTTGACATACACCAAAGAGGAGCCGCGTTCTGTTAACTGTTCTTTTTTTTTTTTAATCAGTGAATATTTTTAATCAATAAAGGGTGAAACCTATATAAATTCATTGGTGAATGAAGGTCCGGTATGGTGATTCATGCCTGTCAATCCAGCAAGTCTATGAGTGGAGTAGGAAGTTTCAAACCTTTTCGGTCCGGTGAAGAGGTACGGCAAGTGGTGTACGAATGGTTACACACTCGACCAAGAGAATATTTTTTAACAGGAATTCAATCACTTTACCGGCACTGGAGGACTTGCATTGAACGCAGTGGTGACTACATCGAAAAAATAATACATTTGTTCTTTACTTTTTGCAGAATATATTCAAATACACACACGTACACACGCGCGAGAATGCGCGCACGCACACACACACACACACACACACACACACACACACACACACACACTCACACTCATTTAGGGTTTTCATCCGAAGTCCTTTCATAGATACATGCACATCTTGCAATGGAAGTGGCGGTAGCGGTAGCGTATGATTATTACACTTATATGCCGGCCCTGTGGTGATGTGTTCGAATTCTCATTGTTTGGCGGAGGGTATTTTAAGTAGACATAGACCCCCCAGTCGACCCAGCCTAAAATAGTTACCTGGAAATATCCTGCGATGTAAAGGTGACGCGTGTGATATTGGTAATTTCACCCCTCGAGTTCTTATAGAAATATAGGGCTAGCACAATATACCCAGTACCCCTAAAGGCTAGGGATTGAGTCCTTTACTTTCTTCTTCTGCCTTGTATCTAGCAATGAAGCTCTCAAACTAACTCATGTCCCGCCCTTTGTACACTTGTTAGCAGCTAGAGTTTTCAGTCAAACTTCCGTAATCGCCTCCAACGACATGCATGGTGGGTTAGAGTATTGCTTGTCTTTGCTTCCCTTATGGGTAAGGATTTTTACGGTAAAACACGGACGACGAAAAAAGGTACTTAACATGCATTTATATCATTCTATTTTGCGCTTCGTTTATTGCGTTTCAAAGCTATTGCCATTTTTCAAATTACGAATTCTTATTATTTTCAGTAGTTGTCTTAAGCAATGTTTACTGGCGGTAGTTTGCATCGCGGAAGTCAATCGATATCATTGTTCAGCAGACACATGTCTTCTTCTTCTTCTTCTTCTTCTTCTTCTTCTTCTTCTTCTTCAGCTTTCCGAGCCATTGAGGTTCTTTGCTGCAAATACAATCCGTCTCCATTTGTCTCTCTGGTGGACCTTCTCTTGCCAGTCGTTGATTCCAAGTGCTTGTAGGTCTGTACATGTATTATCTCTCCACCGTCTTCTTGGTCTACCTCGGGGTCTACGGTCATTTATTTCCTGAGTGTAAGCGAGTTTTGTTTCCCTATTATCTTCCATTCTTTCTATATGCCCCAGCCATTGTAGTCTATTAGCCTTCATGATACCAGTGATTAGCGGAGACTTAAACAGATCATAAATGTCTTTGTTACTTCTTCTTTTCCACTCTCCACTTTGTGTATCCCTAATGGGTCCAAAGATGCGTCTTAAAATTTTGTTCTCAAAGGTTTGTAACAAGGCTTCGTCTCCTTTCGTTGTACTCCAGGTTTCAGAGCCATACAGAACAACTGGTCTGATCAGTGTTTTGTATATTGTGATTTTGGTGTTACGAGATAGCGCCTTTGATTTTAGTAGATGTTGTAGTGCATAGTATATCTTATTTCCAGAGTTGATTCTAGTTTGTATTTCTTCCCTTATGATGTTGGAGCAGTTGAAGATTGTACCCAGGTATTTGTATGTTTCCGTTTTTTTAATGGTCATATTATCTATTTGTATGTGGCCAGAGTTTTTAGCCATTCCGTCTCTTGAAATTACCATATATTCTGTCTTATCTTGGTTGATAACCAGCCCCATCTGTTGGGCTTTTTCCTTTAAGTGAGTCAATATTTCCAATGACTTTTGTTCACTTTGTCCTATAATATCTATATCATCTGCATAACCAAGCAGCTTGGATGTTCCTCCAATATCACATTCCTCCTTTATCTTCCTTACAACTTTCTCTAGAGCCAGATTGAAGAGTAGCGGCGATAGTGCATCACCCTGTTTCAAGCCAGATGTTATTTGGAAAGGGTCTGATTTCCTGCCTTTATATGTTACTATATTATAAGTATCTTCCATGCATAGTCTGGTCATGTTGATTAACTTCCTTGGTGTTCCAAATTCCTGCATAGCATTCCATAGACTATTCCTATGGACACTATCATAAGCCTTTTTAAAATCCACAAAAATGTTATGGAGATCTCTTTTATATTCCCAATGTTTCTCGGTTATTTGTCGTAAGATAAATATCTGATCTATTGTTGATCTGTTTTGTCTAAAACCTGCCTGGTAGTCACCTAATATGTCTTCTGAATATGGTTTTAGTCTATTTAGTAATACTGCGGATAGTATCTTATAGCTTGTGGACAGTAGTGATATTCCTCTATAATTTCCACATTGGAACTTGTCTCCTTTCTTAAAGATAGGTATCAATAATGACTCTTTCCAGTCATGGGGTAATTCTTCTGTCCTCCAGATTTTTATTATTAGTTCGTATAGCTTTAGATGTAATGCATGGCCACCTGCCTTTATAAATTCAGCAGCAATTCCATCAGTCCCAGTTGCCTTATTGTTTTTAAGTCGTGTGATTACATATAGGATTTCTTCAAATGTAGGTTCTTCAATTTGTGGTTCGCATGTTAGAACCTCTTCCTGTGGGAAAATGTTACTTGGAGCTTCACAATTTAGTAATTCAATAAAATATTCTTTCCATGTGTTGCACATTTCCTCATTGGTATTTATCATATTCCCATTTTTGTCTTTTAAACCATATGTGTTTTGTTGGTGCCCTCGTTTCATTGACTTCAGTTCTTTAAAAAATTTTCTGGATTCATTTTTCTGGTGATTAGTTTCCATATCTTTGATTATATTACTCATATATTCTCGCTTCTGCTGTCTGACTATTTTTGTAGCCTCTTTACATTCATTTCTGTAATGCTCTTCCTTTTGGATGTTATTGATGTCATTTAACCATACATGTCTGGCATTCTTCTTCCTAATGACTGCTTCTTCACATTTTTGATTGAACCATCTGTTCCTTCTATGCGTGGTTAACACACCGAGACATTCTTCTGCGGTAGATTGAATTGTATTCTTGATGTTCAACCAAGTTTGGTCAACGCTTTCCTCCGAAGGGTTTTGCAGAGTTTCAAGTTTACATTTTATTTCATCTGTAAATTTCTCTTTAACTGTAATGTCTTGTAGTTTTTCTCTGTTATATGTTGGGTGTAATCTTTGTAATTTAGTATAGAAAGCTCTCTTAAGTTTTATTTTAAATTTTGCTCCAACGAGGAAGTGGTCACTGTGGCACTCAGCTCCTCTATAACTTCCGACTTGCTGTATGTTTGATGCATTTCTGTTGTTAATTAAAATGTGATCTATTTGATTATAGGTTCTCTTGTCACATGATTTCCAAGTTTGTTTGTGTATATCCTTTCTTTGTAGTCTGGTACTGCTAATCTGCAGTCCTTTGGCTTCTGCCAGGTTGATGACTCTCCATCCATTATCATTTGAAGTTGTATGTAGGCTTTCCATACCAGCCACTTTTTTATTAGTTTGCTCTCTACCTATTTTTGCATTGAAGTCTCCCAGCACAATCAGACACATGTTTCCGGGTCTAATTTTAGCAATTCCCACAAGACAGAAGTAGCACTGTTTCATTCTCTTGACATTTTGGTAACACAGTATGGGATGTTAACAAATTAGGACCCTTTTCTGTGGATGAGGAAAGTAAATCTGTATTTTCTGGCTAAGACCCCGTCAACATTCTTGAGGGGGGCTGAGTGGTCTCGAGGTATGGTGTCCGCCTCGAGTGCTGGAGGTCCTGGGTTCAAACCCCAGTTAGGGCCGGGACTTTTTCACATGGACTTCTAGTAACAAAATTGCCCCTGGTCTTTGGGTAGTGAGATCGGACGCACGTGTGTATTGTTGCGCAAGTAACAAATCACCTGGCAGTTAGACATCGAAAAAGACTAGCCTAATGGCAACATTTCGAGTTTAAAATCTACCCAAAGTATTTCAGGATCCTCGCCGGTGCTACGGAGTTCGTTAATTGAGCTGAGTTTCTCCGGACTCGGCTTGAGTTAGGAGTAAAACGGAACACTTATAGGTTTCATCCGTGTACCATGATGTTGATCCGTCGACTAAACTAAACTAAACAACATTCTTGAATGACAACAAACGATTCGGGATGTCACATAGATTTCGTTGTGTCGCGTATTACATAGACTTCGGTGATGAATGATTCGAGATTTCGCATAGACTTCGTTGATGCACAAAAAGCAGCCTTTGGGAAGTTTGGCACCGATTTCGACAGAAGTTTTCTTCTTCACTGTCTTCTTCGTCACTGTCTTCTTCTTCTTCTTCTTCTTCTTCTTCTTCTTCTTCTTCTTCTTCTTCTTCTTCTTCTTCTTCTTCTTCTTCTTCTTCTTCTTCTTCTTCTTCTTCTTCTTCTTCTTCTTCTTCTTCTTCTTCTTCTTCTTCTTCTTCTTCTTCTCCTTCTTCTTCTTCTTCTTCTTCTTCTTCTTCATCTTCTTCTTCTACTTATTATTATTATTATTAGTATTATTATTATTATTATCATCATCATCATCATCATCATCATCATCATCATCATCATCATCATCATCATCATCACCACCATCATCATCCTCTTCCTCCTCTTCCTCCTCCTGCTCCTCCTCATCCTCCTTCTCCTCCTCCTCCTTCTTCTTCTTCTTCTTCTTCTTCTTCTTCTTTTACTTCTTGATGTTCGCTTAAATTGCTCATGTATATTCTTTAGTGGATCAAATGCATTCCTACAGTATGTGAGAAATCCTTCGAGAATGCAGTCTATATTGTCATCTTAATTTAATACAAAACTCATTTATAACCAATCAATATACGACGGCCGTAGGGTTTAAGGACGTTGTTCGTAATCCCGTATACTCTTGTAGGAAACACAGCTGCGCGAGATTCGCAGCGGATCGCGTCGCGCTGGTTACTTACGTAGGTATGTGAGCCGGTCATTCAGAAATCAATGGCAAACTACTGAACGTAAAACTCGCCAAGACATCACAGCAGCTGAAAACGTTGGTGTTGACGGCAATATGCCCTGTAAAAGATATGCGGGGAAAAAACATACGACGGGAAGTCATTAAGTAGCAGGAATTTTACGAATAATTTTGTTCTTCAGTAGTGCCAACCAGAAATATTTTTTTTTCTCAACATAATCCTCCTGTCTGGCAACACACCTGTCCACTAGGCTTGTTTATACCTTCTAGAGAAAAAATTTTCGGGTGTGGCATAAAACCAATTGTCTTTCTGTCTAAATAAATAGTTTTTTGGGGGGTTGTCTGCCTGCCTGCCTGCCTGTCCGCCTGTCCGCCTATCTATCTGTCTGTTTGTATGTCTACGGTCTGTCTGTTTGTTTATCTGTCTGTCCATCCATCTATCCATCCATCAGTCCGTCCGTCAGTTTGTCTGTCTGTCTATCTGACTGTCTTTCTGACTGTCTTTCTGTCTGTCTCTGTCTTTCTGCTTCTCTGTATGTATGTCTGTCTATCTACGTATATGTCTGTTTAAAAAAAAATTGTCTGTATCACTAGCAGTTTCGTTTCCATATTTACTATGGAGTCCTTGAGTCGTTGTGAAATTCGGTATGCTACTTCACTGTCATTATAGCCTCAGGTTTCAATCTCCTAGTCAAAGACTACCTGAATTCTGTAGTCTCACTCTTGAATACAGCTACCCCACACATAAAATAACAGGCTGTCAATTGATGTGAATTATAGATGTATGTCCAATGCAGGACGTTGCGATTGACCCCAATCCCAATATATTTTACTAGGTAATTGTACGCTCAGTAGTTTGCCATTGCTTTCTGAAAGAGAAATCAATGTTTATGTCCTACTACTGACCTGTGTATGGAATGAACCCCGTATCCCGCGTCAGCGCACATGAAGTTTAAAAGAAATGAACTGTGTGGATGAGAAGTTTAACGCGCTAGAACTTTTATCTTCAGATGGACATGTGGTGGAAATCGTTCCATTCGCTGGTCAGCTGGACTTAAATGTTGACTCCTCATTCCATTCGCCAGCCATCTGGACTTAAATGTTGACCCCTCGTTCCATTCGCTGGTCGGCTGGACCACAATGTTGACTCCTCGTTCCATTCGCCGGCCAGCCGGACTTAAATGTTGACTCCTCGTTCCACTCGCTGGTCAGCTGGACTTAAATGTTGACTCCTCGTTCCATTCGCTGGTCAGCTGGACCACAATGTTGACTCCTGTTCCATTCGCCGGTCAGCCGGACTTAAATGTTGACTCCTCGTTCCATTAACCGGTCTGCTGGGCTTAAATGTTGACTCCTCGTTCCATTAACCGGTCTTTTTTTTTTTTTTTTTTTTTTTTTTTTAGCATATCCTTTACAGGACTTAGCTGTCAACACCAGCATCTTTCAGCTGTATGTTGATCTCTTGGCAAGATTACGCTCAGTAGTTTGCCATTGCTTTCTGAGCGGCCGGCTCAGTATCCCGCAAGTCACGAGCGGGGGTCGAACCACCTCAGCTCTCGCTCCGCTACGAGACTCTGCGTGATAAACGGGATTACAGAGAGAAAGTGTTGTAGCCCCACAGCCAGAGAGACCGGCATTAACCGGTCTGCTGGACTTAAATGTTGACTCCTCGTTCCATTCGCCGGCCAGCTGGACTTAAATGTTGATTCCTCGTTCCATTCGCCGGTCAGCTGGACTTAAATATTGATTCCTCGTTCAGAAATCAATGGCAAACTAATTCGTGTAATACTGGCTGGTAAATAACAAACAGCCAACATGGGCTGTATGTGATTACAACGTTGTTTGTAGTGTCTTGACTGTCTGCCGTGGGTCCTCCACTAACCTTGAATGGTGGTTACAAGTAGACGGAAGCCAGGACTGTCCCTGGTCGGTTTGCCCAGGTAGTCCACCTTCATTTTATTGCTGCGTGTTCTATAATCCTCTAGCTGAACACCTGTGAGGGGACAATCACAGTGGTAAACTGTAAATAGTTAAATATCATACTCACTAACTGAGAAAAGTAAGTAAGATACTATACATTATTAGCTATCATACGCCACAAACTGAGCACAATGAGTGTGGTAAACTCTAAACCATTCACTATCATATACAATCAGTGTGGGAGACTCTAAATCATTAACTATCTTATACAGTCAGTGTGTTAACTCTAAACCATTCATTATCATATACTACCAGTGTGGTAATTGTAAACCATTGACTATCATACTTTACAACCTGAGACACAAGTCACATACTTGGATCAAGAAGTACAAATAAACTATACTATTCACAAATTACAGTTGAAATTACAGACTCGCTTCTGGTTTTAGAAATATCATTTAATACATTCTAACAGAGCACTCTTTACTAATCTTGAATTCAAATGTAGTCCAATGCCAGATACTGCTGTTGAGGTGTGAAATGTTGGACCTTCGTACATTCTAGGTCACGGTATAATGAGGTGAGATGGCCTGTTCCCTTTATCCTCCTCCTCCTCCCCCTCCCCTCCCACCGTTACAAGAAAACTCAAAGTATTCTCAAAATTATCCCATAACTCATCAGTTTAAACATTCAATATATTTTACCAGAAGCTTCAAATACTAACAATTCAATCTAAAAGAAATATCAACCACTTTATTCATCATATACAGACGTGTCAACTACTTTAGTCATCATAAGCAGACATTTCAATTACCTTAGTCATGATATACAGACGTGTCAACTACCATTGTCAACATATGCAGGCATGTCAATTACCTTAGTCATCATATACAGACGTGTCAACTACCATTGTCAACATATACAGACATGTCAATTACCTTAGTCATCATATGCAGATATGTCAATTACCATTGTCAACATATGCAGGCATGTCAATTACCTTAGTCATCATATACAGACGTGTTAACTACCATTGTCAACATATGCAGGCATGTCAATTACCTTAGTCATCATATACAGACGTGTCAACTACATTAGTCATCATATGCAGACATGTCAATTACCTTAGTCATCATATACAGACTTGTCAATTACCATTGTCAACATATGCAGGCATGTCAATTACCTTAGTCATCATATACAGACGTGTCAACTACCATTGTCAACATATACAGACATGTCAATTACCTTAGTCATCATATGCAGACATGTCAATTACCATTGTCAACATATGCAGGCATGTCAATTACCTTAGTCATCATATACAGACGTGTCAACTACCATTGTCAACATATACAGACATGTTAATTACCTTAGTCATCATATACAGACGTGTCAACTACCATTGTCAACATATGCAGGCATGTCAATTACTTTAGTCATCATATACAGACGTGTCAACTACATTAGTCATCATATGCAGACATGTCAATTACCTTAGTCATCATATACAGACGTGTCAATTACCATTGTCAACATATGCAGGCATGTCAATTACCTTAGTCATCATATACAGACGTGTCAACTACCATTGTCAACATATACAGACATGTCAATTACCTTAGTCATCATATACAGACGTGTCAACTACCATTGTCAACATATGCAGGCATGTCAATTACCTTAGTCATCATATGCAGACATGTCAACTACATTAGTCATCATATGCAGGCATGTCAATTACATTAGTCATCATATACAGACGTGTCAACTACTTCTGTCATCATATACAGACATGTCAACTACCGTAGTCATCCTATACAGACATGCCAGCTACCTTAATCATCATATACAGACATGTCAGCTACCTTAATCATCATATACAGACATGTCAGCTACCTTAATCATCATATACAGACATGTCAGCTACCTTAATCATCATATACAGACATGTCAGCTACCTTAATCATCATATACAGACATGTCAGCTACCTTAATCATCATATACAGACATGTCAGCTACCTTAATCATCATATACAGACATGTCAGCTACCTTAATCGTCATATACAGACATGTCAGCTACCTTAATCATCATATACAGACATGTCAATTACCTTAGTCATCATATACAGACATGTCAGCTACCTTAATCATCATATACAGACATGTCAGCTACCTTAATCATCATATACAGATGTGTCAACTACCTTAGTCATCGAATACATACACACAAACTACCTTCGTAATCATATACAATGATACCTACGTGATCCTTCCTATACAGACAACGCAACGCTACTTACCCGAGTCATCAAAATGTGACTTGACTCTGTCTAGTGTACCAAACAATCCTTTCACTGGCGTCATTCGAGTAGCGTTCGGAGTCATGTCATACAAGTGAAGCCTGCATGGTAATAGTAGACAAGAAACACTGACTTCATTTTGAGGAAAATTCGTGGAGGTCAGTATGATCAAGAACTACGAGAGTAATATGCATTTTTTCATATTAACTTCATTTGTTTATTGCTAGATGAAGCCATACTATACGTATGTATCTCTTGTTATCTCTCCCCTGACAGTCTCTGGCCGAACCGGTAGTCACGCGTTCAAATCCCCTTTGTGTAGGGTTTCATTTTTAATTGGCTTATGCTTACAGGGCGATCCAGCCTAAACTGGGTATCCTGAAATGTCATGGGAAACAAAGGTGGGCGGGGTCATATTGATAACACCGCCTGTCGAGCGTCAGTTGGTCTGTAAAAATATGAGACAAGTACCATATCCAATACGCATCAAATTATGTAAAAGGACTCTTTACTTTGTTTTTACCTTTTAATTTTAATTACTTCTTCTTCTTCTTCGTTCATCCGGAGTTTTTTTTCGGACGTGATTGCGTTGTGCCTGTTTACAGCAGAGCTGCGTTCTTGCGCCGTTAGGCCGACACATCCGACTTCTGCGGGCATTTGTTGACCGGGTTAACCTTCCCGGGGATTTTAATTACTGTCTCTCTAGCTATCCTTCCTCAATGCAGTGTAATTTATTATGCCTCATTATATGTAAGTCGGCCTGTCTATACATCCGTTTGTTTGTCGGTTCCTCTAGGTTTAAATTGTCTTTCCTTATTCGACCTGCTCTCACAACAATGGTTATAACGTCCTATATTCAAACAGCTTTCATAATCATTATTATATTTCACTAATAAATTTAAGTTCACATCCATGATTATATCTTTCATTATTAAACCTGCGCTCACAACATTAGTAATACAGGGTGTTTGTAAAGTCTCACTACACTTTGTATGTAGAACAGCTGTTTGTTGGAGAGTATGTTTTCCGTCTTGCAAACGGAAAACATACTCTCTCATAAACAGCTGGCCTACATACAAAATGTAGTGAGACTTTATAAACACCCTGCATCTTTCCATATTAAACGTGTGTTCACAGCCATGGTTATATCTGTCCATATTAAACCTGAATTCACAAACCTGACGCGAACATAAAATATGACTTTGGCGCCCAATAAACTAAAGGCACATACAAGTAACAACGAAAGTTCTACCAAAGTATTTCGTAAAGAACAAAACAAGGAGAAACTACAGTACTTAGCTGTTAACAACAATATCACAATCAACAACTTGTAAATAGAAAATTAACAGCCGACTTCGGCTTTCTGTGTCATTTCTAAGTGAAGGGACTAACTGATAGCTGTTCTGTTCATGCTGTGTAGATGTATGTGTTTTTGTATAGGTGCGCCTGAGACTGAATGATTGATTTTGTGGTTCAGTGCCACCACCCAAATTCTCAATCATACACAATCCGGAGGTTAGTATGGCCGAAATGATAGGCGCACTCGTTCTTAAACACCCGGTGTGCTGATACCAAGGTAGCGGGTTGAACCACTACACCGGTCATTTCCACATGTTGACTTCTTCATAGTATAATATTGGACTGTTCCAAGATGGCGGTGTAAACCGCGTCGCTCGATTCGGAGATTAATTATGTGTTCTGTGCGTGTTTCTTAACATCAATTTGTTCAAATAAGGATGAACCTACGACAGGTCCAGCAAACCGGTAGGGAATTTATTTGTTCAAGAACTATTGCTCGCGAATTATGGAGGAAATTGAGAGAAAAACGCAGCTCTATCAGCGTTCACGCCGGAAACTACACACCGAAGCGTCACAACAAACGACTAACGACGACAACCGCTAAATTTCGACACACTTCAAATAGAAAGGAGATTTTTGCAACTTGGAATGTTACAGGTCTAGGATATAAGGAACCAGCTCTTGTAGAGTTTATGAAACAATCAAACATTCAATTATTAGGACTCGCAGACACTAGGAAAAAGGGGCAGAACACGAAACAAACACATGAAGGTTACGTCCTTATATGGAGTGGCGTCGATCAGCGAGCTACAGCTAAACATGGAGTGGGTTTTTTGTTGCATCCAGACAAAGCGAAAGCCATTATCAACACTAAATTTATATCAGAAAGGATAATACTAGTACAGATCAAAGAAGGAAATAGAACAACAACTTTTATACAAACATACGCCCCATGTAATGACACTTACAGCGACGAAGACAAAGACGAATATTTTGATAAACTTGCAGACACGTTAAATAATGTCAAGGAGACAGATGAACTAGTTGTGATGGGTGATTTTAACGGACGAATAGGCACACGAAGAACACCGTGGGAGGATTGCATGGGGCCATTCAGCGACACAGAGACTGATTGTAACAGCAATGGTCAACATCTACTCAACATATGTTCGGAACATGGACTAATAATAGCAAATAGTTTTTTTCAACATCGTCGTAGCCACACCAAAACCTGGTATAAATGGAATGACATAAACCAAGCATCCCAAATTGACATTATTCTAATTAGGAAATCAGACAGAAGGCTACTATTAGATTCAAGAGCACTCCCAAATACAGATGTTGATACTGATCACAAACCAGTCATAATAAAAAAGATTTCATCACACAGGAGAATAAGAAACAAAAAAGTAACAACACATGTCATCAATTATAGGAGGCTGCAGGAAAATACAGTTAAAGACGAATTCAATCAAGAAATCCAAAACCTACATAAGAACATCCCTGATGACCACTCAAGCGTAGATAAGGAATGGACATGTTTCAAGGCTGCCATGCTCGACACACTGAAAAATAAATGTGGAACAAAGAAAGTAGGGCAAGACAAAAGATTAAGAACAGCCTGGTGGAACAACGAAGTTAAAGATAGCATATTCAAAAAGAAGGTAGCATTCAAAAAGTGGATCACAACTAAATCTGAACAGGACTATATTACTTATAAAATAGCACGACGTAATGCCAAACGAACAATTAGAGCATCTAAAGATGAATCCTGGAGAATATACGGTGAACAGATGGCGACCCTTAGCAAAGACTGCCCAAGAGAATTTTATAAAAGTGTCACCACAATGAGAAACAGAGATGCATGTTACAACCCAACCACCATCATAAACAGCAAAAGAGGTATACCAATATTTAATCCACAACAAAGACTAGCAAGATGGGCAGAATACTTTCAAGAACTACTTAACCCCACACATAACATAGGAAACCTCACTTTTGTGCCTAAACGCCAGGGACAGCAAGAACCAAATTTCATACCTGCAGAAGTCAAAGCAGTTATACAGAAAAGTCCTAAGAACAAATCACCAGGTCCAGATGGAATAACCACAGAAGCTATTCAGGCCTGTGGGGAAACAGGAGTTAAATATCTAACAAGACTTTTTAATATAGCATGGGAAGAAAGAAAAGTCCCAGATGATTGGCAACAGGCAATAATAGTACCAATATGGAAAAAGAAAGGCAATATGAGAGAGTGCGAAACATACAGAGGTATATCACTCCTAAGCCATATAGGGAAAATGTATGCAAAACTTTTGGAACAAAGAGCTAGACCAATAGTTGAACAACAGTTAAGCAAAGCACAATTCGGTTTTCGGAAAGGTAAAAGTTGCACTGATGCATTATTTACACTTAGACAAATTTGTGAAAAAAACTATTGAATATAGTGACCAGCAGAATATTGTGTTTGTAGATCAGGAAAAGGCTTTTGATAGAGTAGACAGATACAAATTATGGACCATCCTTGAAGACTATGGGATAGAAGGGCAACTGCTAGAAAATATCATAGCCATGTACCACTCGAGCCAAAGTGCAGTAAGAACACAGGAAGGTATATCAGATAGGTTCACAGTCAATACAGGAGTGAGGCAGGGATGTGTGCTCTCTCCCCTGCTATTCAATATCTACATGGACAGAATTTCCAAAGAAGCAAGTCTCGACAGACCAGATTCAAAAAATTTAGAACTCTTTACTCCAGATGAAACAACTGACCCACAGGGAATAAATGAACTTCTATTTGCAGATGATCAGTGCCTGTTTTACAGCGATGAGGGCAGACTACAAAATCATATTACTAATCTGAGTTCAACCTGCAGCAGATACAATATGAGTATAAACACAGCCCAAACCGAAGTAATGCAAGTTAGCAGATCGCCAGGCCCACTAAATATACAGATAAATAACACACCTCTGAAACAAGTTAAAGAATTCAAATACCTTGGAAGTATGATCACAGAAGATGGCAGATTGGACAGAGAAATTGACATCAGATGTCAAAAAGCTAGTGCACTTACATATCAACTATCACCCTTACTGAAACATCCAAACATACCCATGTCCGCAAAACGACAGATAATAAACAGCATATTCACACCAACCCTATGCTACCAATCTCAAACCTGGACTTTATCCAAATTACACCTTCGCAAAATCAACACCTGCGAAATGAGATGCCTGAGGAGAGCTGCCAACTTAACAATCCGAGACCGAGTAAGAAATGCTACTATCAGACAGACTGTGGGATCAACACCTTGTGCCACATTTATTGACAGACAGAAGATCAAGTGGTTTGGCCATGTCATTAGAATGCAACATCAACAACTACCATCACTGGCCTTACATCAAAGATCATCTGCGAAGAGACCACGAGGACGTCCAAGAAGAAAATGGATTGACGACATCAGAGACATTGTACAACCTCACGGAATGACACTATCCAGTGCCGCCCACCGGGCGCTGGAACGCAAATTATTCCTCCCCACGACGCTTGACGGCAGAAGTGGAAGATGATGATGATGATGATGATGATGATGATGATGATGATGATGATGATGATGATGACTTCTTTTTCTTCACTAGTGGACGTAAATTACAAGTACCTTTCAAGTCGGAGTAGATTCGCCTGATGGCAAGGGACACTGGTAATAGAGAAAGCTTATTCTCAAGCAAAAGTCAGTCCTGTGCACCAGAAGCAATAGCACATGTATGGACTACGCGTGAATTCAAATCAAGCGAACGCCAAAACAAAACAAAAATACCCAGTCGCCAGGCCAGCTAAGAAAGTACAGATAATTCTGCAGTGTTAAATGTGTGAGTTTTATATCTTTAGATAAACTAGATCCCGGCATAATGCGACTGGTTGTCAGGTGCTTCCAATGTTACTTTTTAATCACTATGTCCCTTTTCAATCACAATGTCTCTTAAACCCAAACATTCATTCGGTAGTCACTTTACCGGGTTGGGCCTACCTGTATTCTACTAGTCCAGCGAACTGAACCAGGTTCACGGTTTTGGTAAATGAATGCACTAATCACTATATCGACTCGCTCGTCTGTTACAGGGGTTCATAAGGGAAACTGAGAATCGTAACACTGTAACCTACTGTGCATGTCGGACGAGACGACTAAGGAGGGTCGTTGTGAGACTGGCTCCCTCATCCAGTAAAACACGTTAAGTGCATTATCCAAGCAGCCATGAACAAGCCCACAAAGAGTTTGACGTGAGGTGGTTGAGTATCTATCTCCGTTGGGAGATAAAGGCAGAATACGAGGCTATACCGTCTTGGTTGTCTCAGGTCATCAACCGCTGTCTATTTTGGTGTATTTGTTTCTCTGGCCCGAGCACCATAAGTCGCTGAAACGAGGATTGTATATAAAAACAGATGACAAGACCTTGGACGCTTCATATACGTTGTGCTATATGTATGTAGGCTGCAAACAGTGAGTTAGGGAGAACCTGGTTTTGAATAAATTCTTGAAACATCGAGGGAAATAGATAAGTATTGAAACGTACGCAAAACAGTACTCTCTTGCTTTGGTAACAATATTGAACTCTATTAAGAGTACTTAAGGGGAAATCTCCAGAGAAAATACAGAGACATGTAAAGAAATCATAGATTCATTCAAAGATGCAGAGTTTTAGATTTACAACGAGGTAAATAAAATTGCTGAGAACAGGAGATCGTGAAACGACATGATCATATCACTTCAGTCTCGCGGCTGACAAGCTGATTATCATGATGATATTTCTCTTCTTGCTGTATGCATTGTTCCCACCTCTAACATGGGTGTCCGAGGTTCGGCTTCGCCTACAACGCTGCCTTGTCTTCGGCTCAGTAAATCAATGTTGTGATAGTTGAGTATATGTGTGTGTGTGTATGTGTGTGATGTCGATAATTTTGGTGTATACCGGATGCTGTAGGAGTGGGTGTATCTGTGTGCATGTTATTGTTGTTTGTTTGTTTGTATGTTTGTTTGTTTTCATCTACAAGCAACAAATACAATAGTTTGTATACATACAATACGACATCGTATCAGAACAAAACCTTATCAGCAACCTATAAGACGATACAACCAAGAATGATCTGGATATAGAGTCAGAGGAAGACCATATGAACGATGGACAGCATCAACAGTACTCTAAAAAAAACACGGTTACGATACAACCAAGGCATCTGGCCTAGGAACACAAGATGAGACTCCCACACATTGTTTATACTCCTACACCTTTACTCATAACAGTACGCTGGTTTAGGAAACAAGACACAGGGTCCTTCAAGCCGAATGGTACCAGAGAGTCGCTGTTGACAGGGATCACCCCTTGCATGAAGTCTTGGATATGGTCAAGGCTCATAGACAGAGAAGAGGCAGGTCCTGGATGGCACATGCATAAATATCTATCAGCCAAGAGTGTGAAATAGAGAACATTAATCGTGAAAAAAAGAGTGTTTAAAAGTACCGGAAGACGTGTCGGACTTTCACAAGGTGTTAGGAGCATTGGATCATGAGTGCAGAAAAGGGCAACAGGCGGCAAAGAGTTTGAGGTGCAACGACTGATCCAGGGCAACACATCAAAGTGACATAGTGATCTACACCTATGTGTCCGTGGTGAGAAACAGAAGTAGTGATTGGGGAATAATTGCGAAGGCTAATGGACGATGCTTGAAAAATGAGAGTCTGGCATTTGAGACTTCGACCTCCAGCATGAGATTTGAGGTGGAAGCAGTAACAGCGGTATTCCGTTAGTTAGAGGAGACCACTGCAGCACATATTGCATTCATCACGGACTTAAGGAGTATGCTTAGTAAAGTGGAGAAAGGAATTGTTCGTGTGTAATGGCTTGCCTCGCTTCAGAGGTCAAAGATTCTTAGAATAATTGTATGGATTTTCTGCCCTGGTCATGCGAGTTTACGGAGAAATGAACGGGCTGATAGGTTGGCAGGGATGGCATCTCTTGGTGGTAGATTACCCATGGACATGGGAGAAGCAGTCGGGCGCCAGTGGGATCAGGCGAAGAAAGAAGTGGAACAGAATGAGAATCCGTGTGTGGGGAGGATGATATGGCAGGGGATCGGCAGAGGTTCTGGGCGAATGTTACAACTGAGAGGGAAGACCAGGAGAACTTTCATTTGATGGCGATGGGAACGATTAGCAGGATGACTTTTCGCTGGCTGTTGAACGAGGGGACGGAGCGCATGTGGGGATGTCCTGGGTGTAATGATGTCGGATCTCAGCTCATAACTCATAGATAACAAGTCATCATCCACCTGGAGCTAGGCAGTAGAAGTAGATAGTTCGTGTGTATTTATGTGTGTGTGTGACAATATTTTTGTGTGTTAGGATATATATATATATATATATATATATATATATATATATATATATATATATATATATATATATATATATATAGTGTGTGTGTGTGTGTGCGTGTGCATGCGCGTGTGCGCGTGTGTGTGTTGGTGGTAATGGTGGTTGGGTAAGAGTATTATGAGTTGTTTAATTATGCGTTGTGATGTGTGTAGGTTTGTGTGTATGTTTATTTATCTTATACTGTCAACAACTCAGGTGTGAGACAGTGTGTCTAGGCTAGGTTTTGGTATGGGACTGGGTTTGGTGTGTGTGTGTGTGTGTGTGTGTGTGTGTGTGTGCGCGCGCGTGTGTGCATGTTTGAAGTGGAAGTTGTGTATGAATATTGATTATTATGACTACGTGTAAGCTTGTGTGCGTATGTGTGTGCTTATGCCAACTAAACAAGACCACTTTTTTGTTGTTGTTTGTTTCTTACTTTACACCTTAGCGCACGATAGAAGCAACAGCAAAATAGAAACTGGCATATCAAAGCATATGTGTCATACCTGTCTGAATGGTCCTTTACAGGGGAAATTTGTAGCTGCAAAAAATGAGAAAATAGTTTCATTCCCTGGGAAGCCTCCAAGATTAGGTCACAGTGCATAAAATCACGGTCCCGATTATCTGGAAGATTTTCTGGGAAGGTCAGAGATAGTATAAGGCTGTCATCAACTTGCAGGGTCTTGGTACAATAACTTGTCATGTATCTGACGTCGGTTTTAGCCAGGCATTGAAGATCTGTGGATGGTACACATCATCAGAGTTACAAGTAATCCTAGCACAGACACTGATTTGCTGTAATGAGACTTATTTAAATCCAAATGTTTGAAGTTGCAGGAAGTTGCGAGGCAGAAAGGTTAGTAGCGCTCGCTCTTAAACTTTCGGTGAACTAATGGCTGGTAGGAGGTTCTATTCCTACACCGGTCAGTTCTATTTGAACATTGACTTGTCGTCGTTGATTTGATGATGTAAATTACAAGTATCTTAGAAGTCGAAGTGGGTTGGCCTGATGGCTGGGGGAATTAGTAATAGGGGAAAGCTGGTCCACAAGGAATAAGCAGTCTCTTCTGAATATGCTCGAGTTGAAAGCGAGCGAACGAAAACAAAAAACGTAGTGTGAGAGCCGCGGTGGCGCAGTGACTAGACTCTCTCTTGCAGGCCCGGCGGTCACCGGTTCAAATCACTACGGATGTTTAACATTGACCTGGGCTCCGAGGTCGACCACGCCCACAAAGGATACCGGGAAATGTCATGGGAAGTAAAAGAGGCTGGCTGGACAGTGACCACATTGCCAATTGAGTGCCGACCTTGGTCTATACAAACACGGGACTAGCACCATTATGTCCATTGCTTAGAGTCGTTTGAAAGTGATCTTTACTTTTACTTACGTTATGGTGTGACCATTTCCCTTGCACACCTCTTTTATTTTATCTCCAAGACTGCAGGTCCGCATGGCTGAATGGATAAGAACGCGTGTTCTTAAACAGCCGGTGTGCTGGAGCCGAGGTAAGCGGTTCAACCCTTACACCGGACAGCTGGACTAAAATATTAACCTATCGTCCTTGACTTAGGGACGTAAATTACAAGTACCTCTAAAGTCGGAGTGGTTCACCTGGTGTCGAGGGACACTGTTAATGGGGAAAGCTAACCCACACGCAAAATTCAGTCCATCACTACTATAAATAGTGTGTATGGACTACGCTTGAGTTCACAGTGAGCGAGTAAAAACAAAAAAATCTCCAAGACTTTCTCTGGTAGCTATTTCACGAACCTAGACATAGTGCTACGTGTGATTGGGGTGTGTGGTGTGTGTGGTGTATGTGGGGGGGGGGGGGGGTGAGTACAATAAAATGTAATGTGTCCGGTAGCAGAATCATCCAATGGTATATGAAGAGTTAGGATCATTACTTTTTGTATAGGTCTGAGCACACAGAGGAATATGTGACCTTCCTTCCCTCCTGTAGTGACCTAACAGAATCGAACCCTTGTGTGATCGCGCTTATTCCATTGCCAGTGTAAGGTACTAACCATTTCAGCTATGCGCCCACTTATATACAACAAAGATTGGAAAGAGTAAGAAATAATATCTGACGGATTTGTGGAGTTAAACACAATGTTGGTATGAATTCTTTTATAAAAACTATCATATAAAATATGTAATTTCCAGGAATGCTACCTGGTCAAAAAAGCACGCTAAAGTCGATGTGTTGGCCTACGGGTTTCGGCCCAAGGGCGCATAACAGACACACCGCAATCACATCTGGAAAAAACAACACTCCGGATGATCGCAAAGAAGAAGAAATATGTAATGAAAATAAATAATAAACTTGATAGACTACACATTAACTATGAACAAAGTGTAACTCTTTCCGTCCTAAGGAAAGAAATTGTTTAATTTGCTCTTCGCTTTGAATCCCAACCATTGATTAATGTGTTCTTTTACTTTGTGTTTAGTTTAGTCGACGGATCAACATCACGGCACACTGTAAAATATAAGTGCTCCGTTCTACTCCTAACTCAAGCCTGAGTCCGCAGAATCTCAGCTCAATGCACGGACTCCGTAGCACCGGCGAGGATCCTGAAATAGTGAAATACTTTGGGTAGATTTTTAACTGGAAATTTTGCCCGGCCAGCGCCCTTAGGCTACCCTTTTTCGATTTCCAACTGCCAAGGGAATTTTTGCGTGCGCAACAATGCACACGGGCGTCCCATCTCACAACTCAGAAACCACGGGACATTTTGTTAGTAGAAGTCCACGTGAAAAAAATCCCGGTCCTCACCGGGGCTTGAACCCGGCACCTCCAGCACTCGAATCGGACACCATACTTGGAGACCACTCAGTCCCCGACTTACTTTGTGTATTTGCCCATAGCCTATTAAAGAAACATGGATCCTCCAATTTCAACATTTACTTTACAACAAGTGCTGAACTGGTGATTTGCCAAATCCACTTTACACAATAATATCATGTATTGAACGTGTGATGTTTCATAGCGTTTACTGGTTCCCTTGGACTTATGTTGCAAAACCTTCTATGGTTGTTATGGTGGAGGAGCTAAATATTTCACCCGGGTTGTTTCATCGTTATCAAAATCTGACATCAGAAGAAGTCAATTATGGCACCTTTCAGCCCGCCTATATCAAAGTCCGATAAACGTCAATTACCACCTGTGTTTCTGGGATTGTATTTTGTTATTTGAAGGTTTAGCTTTATTTTTCGGTGTTAATCTTTCCGCTGAGTCGCACTTGAACGATCAACTACTTTATTTGCATTAGCGGTTTTGAGTGGGTTGTTTGCCTTTGTGTGGGTACGTATGAACGTTTTTTGTATGCCATTGCAACACAAGAAACTTGAGAAGAATTAATGTTTTCATCTTAAAAGAAACATGAGTGTTGTTAACATTCTTAATTTATCACCATCAAAATTGCCTTTGAATATCTACAACAGTCATGTAATGGCAGGCTTTTAAAATCCAAAAACTAGAATGACGTTTTGAATAGATCACTCCAGCATAAATGTAGCTTTTTGACTTTGTTTATTTTGTGGAAATATTCTATAGATTTTTCTGTGACATCCACACACAAATATGAGATTTTCATGCTCTACATTTCTGGTATAGGTGACTTGTCTGGCTGATTGTTTGATTGTTTGATTCGTTGATTATTTAGTTTGTGAGTCGAGTTGGTGACTTGATTGACTGATTATTTGATTGTTTGATTCGTTGATTATTTTGTTTGTGCGTCGAGTTGGTGACTTGAGTGGATGATTGTTTGTTGGGTTGATTCGTTGATTATTTTGTTTGTGCGTCGAGTTAGTGACTTGATTGACTCATTATTTGATTGTTTGATTCGTTGATTATTTTGTTTGTGAGTCGAGTTGGTGACTTGATTGACTGATTATTTGATTGTTTGATTCGTTGATTATTTAGTTTGTGATACGAGTTGGTGATTTGACTGGCTGATTATTTGATTGTTTGATTCGTTGATTATTTTGTTTGTCCGTCGAGTTGGTGACTTGATTGACTGATTATTTGATTGTTTGATTCGTTGATTATTTTGTTTGTGGGTCGAGTTGGTGACTTGATTGACTGATTATTTGATTGTTTGATTCGTTGATTATTTTGTTTGTGGGTCGAGTTGGTGACTTGATTGACTGATTATTTGATTGTTTGATTCGTTGATTATTTTGTTTGTGCGTCGAGTTGGTGACTTGATTGACTGATTATTTGATTGTTTGATTCGTTGATTATTTTGTTTGTGCGTCGAGTTGGTGACTTGACTGGCTGACTGTTTGTTGGGTTGATTCGTTGATTATTTTGTTTGTGAGTCGAGTTAGTGACTTGATTGACTGATTATTTGATTGTTTGATTGGTTGATTATTTAGTTTGGTGAGACGAGTTAGTGACCTGATTGGCTGACTGTTTGATTGTTTGATTGGTTGATTATTTAGTTTGGTGAGACGAGTTGGTGACTTGACTGGCTGACTGTTTGGTTGTTTGATTCGTGCCTCACCGAAATCAGCGAAGCACTAGACACTCTTAAATCCGACAAGGCACCAGGAAAAGACAGTATTCCACCTGAAATTTTAAAATGTGGCAAAGAAACAATAATCCCAGAACTGTATGCAATACTTCAGCTCTGTTGGAAAGAAAAATCAGTACCACAAGATATGAGGGACGCAAACATTGTTACCATTTATAAAAACAAAGGTGACAGAAGCGACTATAACAACTATGGCTGCGTTTCCCTACTCAGCATTACAGGCAAGATTTTCGCTCGAGTAATCCTAAAAAAGATTACATATTATTGCTGAAAGAATATACCCCGAATCACAGTGCGGATTCACATGTTGTTTAAAGGTTTCACAGCAAGATTATCGACTTTGTTGTACCGGGTTTTACAGAGTACAAACTGCGCAGCTTCAGTGACTATCCCGAAAGTCTGCGAAAACATTGCACTCGTAAATCAGTGAAGGGGTCCGAAAACGAACACACGACCTTCGGAACGGGATGCAGGCTGCTTGACCACTTCTCCAAAAAGACACCCGTGTTTCATCATTGATGTATGTTGTATATGGGAGCACAAATAGGTGACTGCATACACCTACGACTGACATAATCACGGATACAGTTTGGTATTGACGGGAAAGACGAGGCAGCTGACGTCCAGGTGTGCATAATCAAATGGCCACATGTACATGTACTCTGGGGAGTCTCCGTGGCGAAGTGGTCAAGCCGTTTTTCTCGCGCTCTGAGGGTTGTGGGTTCGATTCCGGCTACGTCTTTCGGTTCACGAGTGCATTTTTCTTGGAGACTCCTGGGGGTCGTCACTGCAGCTACGGAGTTCGTGCTCTGTGCGACGCCTTCGGCAGGCCGCCTTCCGAAAGATAAAGGGCCATATGGGATCAAATCTGGTGCAATGAATTAGATCCTCTCGACTTTTAAGACTTTTAAAAAATATGTACTCTTCGGCATCTTTTGAAGGATGCGGGGCACATATGGGCATCGCCCGCCCCTCTCGCCGCTGAGCTACAACGTCCCAGTTCTAATTGCTATCAATGACAGTGAATGGCTGCTGCCGAGCTATTACTTGTGTTCCAATGAAAGCACAGAATGTGACTAGGAAGCTCGACGAACGGAGAAACACATAAATATCGGCACAAGTTTTGAACCAAGTCTTTAACAAAGGGACGACAAAATCAAATAAATACGAAATACGAAAAGCGATGGCAGATAAATAGTATGGTAACGGACAAAAATATGGGACGCAGTCGATCATAAAGGATTCAAAACGATATCGAAAACAGGGGATTGGCTAGTACCGAGTTTCTATTGAGTCCGATTAAAATTAAAACAGTGCATGTCCTTTGCAATCAACCCCGTGTTAGTTTTCTAGGGAACTGTGCATTCAATAGTTTTTCCTGAACGAGAATTTAATATGTAAGTGCAATTTAATGCCGGTGTAGTGGTTGAACCGCCTATCTCGCCATCAACACGCAGGAAGTTAAAGAGCAAGCGCTCTTATCATGTCCACCACGCTAATATCTGGAGTCCTAATAAGAACATAAAACTGCTGGAAACCGTCGTCTAATCGAACACTACTAACTTGGTACAGATGACCTTCCTCCTTAATAATAATAAAAATAAAAATAATAAAACCCAAGTATAACAGCCAGTCCCCTTTTGGTAAACCAGGATGTTCCCCATAGCTCATGGAGTAGTGATTTGTGCATTTTCACCATGCCTTTATAATGCATATCTTTTATATTGTTGTGGTTCTCAGTTAGCATCGAATGATGTGTGCATGAAATAACGTATGAAAAAGAGTGATAGAAGGGCAGAAAGTTAAACGGGCCTGCGTGTCCAATTCTTAACCCTTTGAAAATAAAGTTTGTTCGTTCTTTCGATCTTCTATATCAGTGTGTTTTTCCTTTCGTCAGAATTCTTAGTCTTATTTTGTGATTTTATGCTGACCACAGTTCGAATTGAACGACATGGATCTATAAAGAATCAAATTCACCATGTTACTTCATATTGAGTATAAAGGGCATAGTGATTTCTATTTATAACGATCACTAGTTCATGTTGCTTGTGGTGTACATGCAAATGAATTTGTGACTAGACCTTGATACGTCATTTTGTTTTCTTTATTTGAATAATAATTAAGACTACCTGACCCTATTTCCTTGCTTCCTGCCGTTATTCTAAAACAAACCAATAAATATCCTTTATGGAAATCGCCGGAAGTGACGTGAACGAACATGGCAGAAACATGGTGAGCCGTTTCCTGTTTTCAGATGCAGTTTGCCTAAACAACGATTACGAACAATCATCTCCTTTTATTTTAGAGAAATATGCATTCTGCAGGAAAATTAAAGTCAACGTTGCCATTGGGCTAACAAACGAAAGACACTCAAGGTTGTGGAGCGCAATGAATGCCAAGGACCGGCAATTTTAGCGCCGCATACTAAATAAGCACAATAAGAGAACTATAATAAAATTCCCCTGCCATTTTAAACCGGGTTCACTTTGGAAATTATGATTCAGCTTATTATATAGGGTTTTCGTTTTTTTTTCTTCCTCCGCATTCTCCTCCACTTCCTCTTCTTCCTCCACTCTTCTTCCTCATCTTATTTTTCCTCTGCTTTTTCCACTTCTTCCTCTCTTTCTCCTTCTCCTTATGCCCCTTTTACACCTCCTCAGAAAAACGCCTTGAATCCATCTTCTCCCTCTTTTTCCAATTAATCCTCTCTTCCTTCACTTTCACCTCTTCCTCTTCTTCTCCTTCTCCTTTACTCCTACGACTTCTCCTCCTGTCCCTCTTCTCTGTCTTCTTTCTTGTCTTCCTCTTCTTTCTATTCTGCCTCTTCTTTTTCCACAACCTCATTTTTCCTCTTCCTATCCTGGTTATTCTTCTCCTTCTCATCCACAACCTTCTTCTGGCTTTTCTTCTTCTCCTTTACTTCCTCCTCCTCCTCCTCCTCCTTCTTCTTCTTCTTCTTCTTCTTCTTCTTCTTCTTCTTCTTCTTCTTCTTCTTCTTCTTCTTCTTCTTCTTCTTCGTCTTCGTCTTCTTCTTCTTCAGTAATTGCAAGTTAACGAGCAAAAACAGTGAAAATACCATATCTATCATTCATGTTTTATTAAAATTAGGAAAATAAGAAAAACATATAATACTTTTCATTCATCTCTGATTACAGAGTAACAAGGGAAAATATTATACTTATCATTCATCAATGATAAAAAAATTAACAAGTAAAAAGTGTATACATATCATAAATGATACTCCGCGGAAACCGTTTACATTACATTTAATATACTATTGATATATTCTTATGACTAAGCCAGATCCGTGGCGAAGGTGTTACAGACGTAGTTCGTAATCCCGCATACCCGCGTTCTAAACACAGCTGCGGGTGATTTGGCAGCAGACCGCCTTGCGTTGGTTTTTTTTACGAAATAGTATGGGCGCCGGTGGAAAGGAAAGGTCATCAATGAACATCTCAATAGACGAGGAGACACTAGAACAAGTAACAAGTTTTTTTCATATCTATAATAACAGATGATGGCAGAAGTGAAACAGAAATCAAAAAGAGAATAGAAATGGCAAAAAATGCTTTCAACTGCATTAAATCAGTATTAACATCTAGAGATATTAACAATGCATTAACAATGAGAATTTTCAAATGTTACATATATTCACTACTATATGGCGCGGAAGTCTGGACATTGAACAGGCAATTAGAAAGTCTAATAGAGGCCATGATGTGTGGATATACAGACGAATATGTCGTATTTCATGGAAACAAACACAATCAAATACAGAGGTTCTAGACAAACTGGGAATGACCAGAAAGTTGATGAAAGAAATAAAAAAGAGGCAAGTGAAATATTTCGGTCACGTTAACAGACATAATACTTTTATAAAAACCATACTGGAGGACTAGGTTGAGGGCAAGAGAACAAGAGGTAGACAACGATACAAGTGGGAAGATAACATTAAGAGATGGACGAACATCAATCTGACAGATTTACAATCAGGTCGAGAGACAGACAGTGTTGGAAACCAATTGCAGCCAACTTTCATTGTGGAGACGGCACCTGATTGATTATGATGGGCGCCGGTCGTTCAGAAAGCAAACTACTGAACGTAAACTTGTCAACATAAGACAAAAGCAAGCCTAGAATATGCAACTAACTAACTTATGATTAAAGAGCATGTTTTCCTTATTTTTCTCTTCCTCCATATAGCTCAGTGAAATGTTGAGGTAAATGGGTGGTGCCGGGAAAGGGGGCGGGAAGTGTAAAGTCTAAACACAGAAGCCGCAATATATATATATATATATCACGATTCTTTCAACAGCATTAAATCATTATTAACATCTAGAGGGATTAACAATGCATTTACTATGAGAATTTTCAAATGTTACATATATTCAACACTACTATATGGCGCGAAAGCCTGGACATTGAACAAGTAATTAGAAAGTCGACAGATCACATCTGTCGACTTTTAAGCGACTTTTCTTTGTCTGGCAAATGTCGCTGCATCTCATCTGTTGCATACTGCAATGTTATATATCATATGAACTGAATAAATGAATTAAACTGTGAGTGCAAAATTTAAAACACGCAGATATTGGTATTGTTCGAATCTTGGACATATTATCCCCACGGTGATTTCAAATGCAAAGTGAAGTCTTTCTGTTTGCACACAACCGGATGTATGTTTCCGTTGTGCGTTCTTTTTCTATACTCTTTCTAGGCTGATATTAATTTCTCCAGTGTTGTTCTTGATACCATTACGTCATTTTTTAACATGGTATTCCTCTTACTCTGTAACTATTATAATTGCTTCCATATGGCTCTTTGTGGCAGATGGTACCAGGGCATTCTTCCGTGGTGGCCAAGAAATTTAATGTGTTATTCTTTAATGAATCGTGTGACGGTTTTCATTCCTGGTCTTCTTCTAATTCCATCGTTACTAATTATATCTCTCACAGTTACTTTCGCGGCTCTTCTAAGGCATCTCATCTTTGTTGTTAATGATTTTGCGCTTGTTATGACTAAAGACAAATGAAAGAAACGATTATATCTTGGATTAAGAGCTATCTTACAAACTGTTATACAGATATATACGTCTGCATGTTTCCTTTATTTTAAATCTGTTTCAACGACTAGCCGTATGTAACTTGACACAGAAAGCCAAAACACTGTTTATCGATTTGATACTTCACATTGCCAGGAAGCAGTGTGGCTTTGATTTATCAAATAATTGCGCATGGACAGGTTTCGGAAACTGGCAAGAAGTTGTGCATGTTGACAGATGTGTTTGAAACGAAGTAACAACAATGGAGACGAGTAAAAGTAAATGTCGCCTTTTACACTCATCGGGTGTAATTTTTATTGACTTATCGACACTCGGTGGACGAGGTGGAGAGTATCACGCAGGCGGCCTTTACTTCCAAGATATATCCTGGTGTCCATTTGAGGATGGCTCGATCTGGAGCTCAACTTCATACGGCTCAGGTCAATTTTATACATCCGTCTGGATGCGGATTCAAACCCATGACCACTGGGTCGGCAGGTGAGCGCCTATCTACTACACCACCACGGCTCCCACGGCTAAAGAGGTCAGGATGTATATTAACGACAGACGTAAAGAAGTGTTAGACATGTGACAGGAAACACACAGACATGGCTAGTACAAATGTACAACTACAATAGCGTGGGGACACTCAGTGCGTTTGAAGTAATTAGAAAATGCCATGGAAGGAAAGTGTCAGTGTTTCATAAGTTAAGATACTAACAGAAATGCTTGCTTGCTTGCTTGTGTTCATTGGCTTGAGCTCCAACGCAAAGTCCTGTATGTCGGATGAAGGCATCCTGTTGTCCAACATCAGTGTGATGTCATACAGGACCTGAGGTTTGCGTGAGTATCCGTTGTCCCATGTCTGGCTTATTGGTGTGCAGACTGGTGGTTCCTCGCCATACAGGCAGACACTCTCCGACTTCGGAGGAATCGGCGATCCTATTGACTTCAGCCAGGACCCCGAAGGGACCTGTTGCCCAGGACGCTCGGCGAGGACGTGTCAATAGGTCTTGTCCAGTATATAACCCGGCCCTGGTGCCTTGGAAACACCTCTGCGTCCCACTAACAGAAATGAAAGTGATTGTACATTGTAATTGAAATAATAAACATGGACTTCTCCAGACAGGTAAATATGTAACCCTTGAATGAATACTTGAAAATAACAATCGCCATGTTTAGAAAGAGATAAATAAAGGTACTAAACAGAGCCTAATAGAGAAATAAACATGATAGAGTGGGAACTCTTCAGCAATAACTGCCGAAGGGTTGAAGTTCATGAAATAACTAGGGCTTAATGTAAACCACTTCATATGGCATGTAGTATTAATAGTTAATTATACAATAAAACAAAAAGGTATCGTAAGATCCTGGGGAGAAATAAAAAACACACAAGCTCATTTATTTACCTTACATGAACCCATGGTCAGTGTCAGAGACCCAACCAGCTTGAGACAGTACTGACAAGACAGCATACAGGTAAGACAGTAAGCGAAGGACAAGACAGGTAGAGAATAGTACTGAGAGAGGACACGGCTGTTGACAATTTAGGGTAAAGGACAGGTTAGCCTGTAACTCAGGACAGACCACACCCAAGATCTGCGGACCAGACCAGGTCAGCAGTGAATCACGGGACATAGAACCCGTGATACGGGAGAGCAGACCCGAACTCAAACAGACGGAGTTTGACTAGCGACGGGGACAGACGTATGATAGGGACTGAGAATAAGACAAGTATATGATTGATAGTACGCCAGTGAGAACGATTGAAAGAGCCAGGGTTTGATACCTGTTTGATAGCTAAATGCTACGGCGAGTCTGTACAGAATGAACGTGTGTATATAAATATTGTATTATATATTATATTAGTACGACAGAATAAGCTTTAATCTGTCATAAACCACTCTGAAGCAGCATTTAATATACGTGAGTCATTGACAGTCAGGTGAGCAGAACCATCACCACCATGTGCCAAGCCGATAAGCTTGGGTGGCAATGGTTGGCCATTCCACCCGGTCTCCAGTCTTGAATCAGGTCTGTATTCTTGTCTCGATTCTGACATGTGGCCAAATCATCCAGATTTGTATCTATATGTCTTCTTCGTGCTATTTTCCCATCAACCTTGCCATTTGTCACTTAGTTTTCAGGTTTACTTCTGGTCATAACGTGCCCCCAGAAATTCTTGACTGTCTACGTCTAATTTATCTAATCTTTTTATTTATTTCCTGTTGGGCTTGATCAGCGGTTTTTCTGTTCATCTATTGTATTCTTTGCTTTCCCTAGCCACCACATTTCCACTGCCATTAGATGTTGTTAAGCTTGTTTACATAATTGACCATGTTTCACGTGCATAAAATAAACAGTAGATGTTCTGTATAACACTTCGCACACTTTATCTAATTATATTCATATATATATATATATATATATATATATATATATATATATATATATATATATATATATATATATAGAGAGAGAGAGAGAGAGAGAGAGAGAGAGAGAGAATGAGAGAGAGAGAGACAGAGAGACAGAGAGAGACAGAGAGAGACAGAGAGAGAGAGAGAGGGATATGACTGCCACTTTGCCGTCTTCACAGATGATAGTTTGTAAAATGGAGTTATACCTCTCCATAACACAAAGCCTGGACTGAATTTAGAGACCATGTGTTGCCCATGCAGCATGATCCCTCTCTCGGCCTGTCTAGTGTACTCCAGAGGAAAGGTAACACCAATACGTCTGGAACAAGACAAGCTGCAGAAGCTGCCGGATCAGCAAAGTTAGTTAGCCGACAGATCATCCTCATTGCACATCGAACCATTCAGTCCATAGGTGCGCAGATCCCCTCCTCAGCAAATCCCGCAGCGTGTAGCGGCTAACGACACCAGTTCTGTGTTGGTTTACCAATCTTCTTTGGTTTCCTGCGTAGTGTTCTTGTTTGGCCACCCCTCTTTTGATTTGCTGTTCTCGCAGCCTGACCATGGTTGTAGATTCGCAGTCATCACTTGGTTCTCGCACAAGTCTTACTTCTCGTAGAGCAGTAGTTCTCAACCTTTTTTGGCCCGTGCCCCCCTTCACCGTTCAGAACGTCATTCCCCCCTTTCATATTTCCTATCTAAAAATCCCCCACCCCTACACAGTATACGTAAAAATGGAAGGTAAATTTAAAAGCATATACTAAAATAAGTCTAGACATCCACATAAAACATGATTTGTGGGTCTACTTACTTTATAAAATGAATTTTACAAGGATGAGACGTACATAACTGTAAAGTATGAAGGGAAAAACAATATCAAGTAATTGGTTCTTCTATTAACGCGATCTTGAAATGGTCTTCATCCCCCCCCCCCCGGGAAACCCTAAAATTCCCCTCTGGGGGGGGGGGGGAATTCCCCACCGGTTAAGAACCACTGTCGTAAAGCATTCAGAATGTCAGCCTGATCCATGGCGCGTCCGCCCTCCACTTTAGCCTTACCTGCGAGCTTGTCAGCCCGCTCATTTCCTTCTACTCCCGCATGCCCTGGCACGAAGATGAAACTAATCTTTGTCAGCCGAGACCGCTCCAGAGACAGCACACACTCTCTTCGGATCCACCCCATCTCTATCCTCTTGAGCATGCTCATTGAGTCGCTAAGGAAACATGCCTTATTGAATGTCTGTGTCTCGAGCCATGTTATTACTTTACTTACTGCCATGACTTCCATAGTCAGGCTACTACAGTCAGGATCAGCAAAGCAATGCTCTAACTGTCCGCCTGTCAGAGCTTCAATCCTAGACCAGTTGCCAACCAAGGCTTAGGGCCTGGTCTGCCCTGCCATAACATTCAGTCTTTAGATTGCATTTCCTCGCACTATGATAAGGCTTGTATCCTCCCAATTGAGCTTCTCCACCCGAAGTTGTCGGCACAATGTGGGGTTTCGGGTTTAGTAAGCGTCGCCCAACATTCGGATATATATATATATTCTTGTAAATATACGTGTTTGTGTGTTTTTGTTTTTTGTGTTGAATGATAAGTATACTACTTTACTTCTTAATCTGTAATCCTCGAGGGAATAATTATTTGTATAAAATTAGAAGCTTTACCCAATCTATATTTGCGGAAAGTCAGACGAACAAATGTTTTGGCCATCTCGTTAGAATGCAAAACCATCAACAACCTGCACTAGCCCTTCATCAAAGATCATCTGCGACGAGAACAAGAGGACGGCCGAGAAGAAAATGAATTGACGACATCAATGACATTGTACAATCACACGGAATGACACTATCCAGTGCCACCCAACAGACGCTGGAACGCCAATTATTCCTCCTCACAATTTTTGACAGCAAAAGTGGAAGATGATGATGATGATGATCCAATCTATGTTTCAACATCAGTAGAACAGTCTCTCCCCCCCCCCCACTTACTCACCCACAAACAGACACACACACACACACACACACACTACAATGATTTATTGCCTTCCTCTTGTCAGTTTGTAATTACTAGCATAATAATGTCGCCCGACTATTCGTCTCATAACGCATTCATATTGCCTCTAACGCCAGGCCAGATCCTTTACTCCTGGCAACAAGGAGTCTGTCAAGATAATGCACTGAAGCCCGTTAGTTATGGCATGCTCTGCGAGTGTTGATGATTCCAGTGATGCTTCGATGCACAAGAAGATGAAATAACAAAGCTCCCGAATTGAAAACGCCATGCGAAGTGAGAGCAGAATAAAATACGTGCGAAGATTGTACTGGCTCTTTTAAGTGTAATGCACCATTCAGATCATTACAGCTTCCCGCTGTAGATTACCAACGTTCGGGTGTGATTACTTGAAATAATCGAAGTACAAGAATACACAAAGAGAACAACGGAGGCTGTCAACAAAGCGTTTCAGATGTGATTACTTGAAATAATCGAAGTACAAGAATGCACAATGAGAATAACGGTGGCTGCCAATAAAGCGTTAAAAGTAAATTATTCGAGGGCCATACGCTGTTTGGTCCATTCCTACTGAACAGAATTGTATGACATGATTTAAAGGACAAACTACTGAGATGAACAAGACAATGTTTGATGAAGTAATGCAGCGTCGGTGCAGTTAACATAACAACAGTCGATTGGAGACATATTTCTGGAGCAGAAAGGAAGCTGCATCACACGGAAAAAAACAAATGAAAGTCAGAAGAAATTGCTGCGAAATACACACACACACACACACACACACACACACACACACACGCACGCACGCACGCACGCACGCACGCACGCACGCACGCACGCACGCACACACACACACACACACAGAGACAGATGCATGTATACATACATTCATACATAGGGTGTCATCTGGGGTAGCGGGGTAGGGGTATACCCTATCAAAGGAGAAGTAAGGTGCCTCCTTCCCTCCGCTAGCCTACGGGACACCCTTGGGCAAGGTGGAGTACCCGTTTAGCCCCCCCAACAGGGTAACGTGAAGCCATGGGAGCAGGTGGTGGATTGGACTTGGGAGCAGCCGACAGATAGTTGTTGGTTATGGTTTCAAGTCGGTGACGGTGGGCAGAGGATCTCTCAGTAGAGACAATGGCTACGGTCATCCGATCAGTATGGTCACTGCCAGGAAGGAAGAATGGTAGACTTCCCTCCTTATTGATTCCCGGGCAGAGGAGGCTCGTCAGCCTTGGTTGGTATCTCTTCTAAGAGAGGGAACTCTAAATCTCAAACCTCCGCTGCCTTGCGGGTATTCCCATATGGGAAAGGCTTCGGGAGTAAACCCTGAGGACAAATCCGGAGATGGAGTCCCTAAGGCAGTTCCATGTTGTAAACAACATAGTTCTGGCAACTCCTGCGACGGCACCGATGCCAAGTTGCATTGGCTACTGCCTTTCCCTTGGTCAACATCGGCGACGTGGAGAGGGGGAACCTGCTACTGGGCAACAGCTGGTTCTCCGATTTCCATTGCCCAGGCTTGTGCCCTGAAGAGGTCACTTCAGCACCGCGTAAAGTGGTGACACAACACGGGAAGTAGCATTTGCCGGTTATAAGTCTTAATGCTCGATTGGCGTAGAGCAAGGCGCCAGGGGCTACTTCCGACGGTGGGAGAGATCATCGTATCTCACTAGACAGCTACCGCCCGCCTAAGCTGGGCAGCCCCCAGTCAATAAGGTGTTGTCTCGCCACGGTTCATCTGCTCCTGAGGGTGTGTGGAGCTTAGGGGGAAATCCTGACACATGGACCGCAATCTATACACCTAACAGCAAGAAAAAAACAAAACAACCGGCCCTAAGGCTGGGAACATGGAACGTAAGAACCATGACCCCTGGCATCTCAGACGATCTAAATGAGATTGTGGATGCCCACAAAACTGCAGTGATAAACAACGAACTGCTAAGACTGGGGATAGACATTGTCGCCCTGCAAGAGACCAGACTCCAAGAATCTGGAAGCATCAAGGAGAGGGACTTCACTTTCTACTGGCATGGCAAGCCCTGCGGAGAGACCAGGGAGCATGGAGTTGGCTTCGCTATCAGAAACAAGCTGCTCAATTCCATCATACCACCAAGTGATGGCACTGAAAGAATATTGAAGCTCCAACTCCAGACAGAGGCAGGCCCAGTTAGTATTATAAGCGTTTACGCCCCAACACTAACTGCAGCATCAGAATCTAAAGACAAGTTCTATGACGACCTTAGCAAAGAAGTCAGTGAAACACCAGAGAAACAACATCTTTTTATCCTGGGGGATTTCAATGCCAGGGTTGGCTCCGACCACGAATCTTGGCCTTCATGTCTAGGACAGTTTGGCGTTGGGAAGATCAATGACAATGGACAACGTCTCTTGGAATTCTGCAGCCACCATAATCTGTGCGTGACCAACACCTTCTTTGACACGAAACCTCAACACAAGGTGTCATGGAGGCACCCCAGATCAAAGAACTGGCACCAACTCGACCTGGTGCTCACTAAACGCAGCAACCTCCGCAATGTACGGATGACTCGCAGCTATCATGGTGCTGACTGTGACACCGACCATTCACTCGTCTCCAGCAAGGTGAAGATAAAGCCCAAGAGAATCTACAGAAGCCGAACAGAAGGAAGACCACGCATTGACACCAGTGGCACCCAAAATAAAGAGAAGGTCAACAAATTCATGCAGGCTCTAGCGGATACTCTGCCCGGCCCCACAGACGGAGATTCCACCGAGAGATGGAGTCATTTTCGCGACACCATCTACAATACAGCACTATCAACATTTGGCAAGAAGCAAACTAAGTCAACCGACTGGTTTGAAGCACACTCTGAAGAGATGCTCCCAGTCCTGGAGATAAAGAGACATGCATTCTCGATGTATAAAACATCACCTTCAGAGAAAACACTGCAGGCATTGCGAACGGCCAGAAATAGAGTACAACAGATGGCAAGAAGATGTGCGAACAGGTACTGGCTACAGCTCTCTGCTCAAATTCAAACTTGTGCAGACACTGGAAATATAAGAGGAATGTATGAGGGCATCAAGCAAGCTGTCGGTCCATCAAAAAATAAGATGGCCCCTTTACGATCAACTGAGGGGGTAATCATAAAAGATCGAGCGAAACAAATGGATCGCTGGGTAGAACACTACTCAGAGCTATACTCAGTGGATAACACTGTCAGCGAAGAAGCTCTGGAAGCCATCGATCAACAGTCCGCCATGCATGCCTTGGATAACGAACCTTGCCTCACAGAAATCAGCGAAGCACTAGACTCTCTCAAATCCGGCAAGGCACCTGGAAAAGATAGTATTCCACCTGAAATTTTAAAATGTAGCAAAGAAACAATCATCCCAGAACTGTATGCAATATTACAGCTCTGCTGGAGAGAAAAATCAATACCACAAGATATGAAAGACGCAAACATCGTTACCCTTTATAAAAACAAAGGCGACAGAAGCGACTGCAACAACTATCGCGGCATTTCCCTTCTCAGCATTACAGGCAAGATTTTTGCCAGAGTAATCCTTAAAAGACTACACATTCTTGCTGAAAGAATCTACCCCGAATCGCAGTGCGGATTTAGACCCAACAGGTCCACCATCGATATGATTTTCTCACTCCGGCAGCTCCAAGAGAAGTGCAGAGAACAGAGGAAGCCATTATATATAGCCTTCATCGACCTCACAAAGGCATTTGACCTCGTGAGCAGAAGCGGCCTTTTTAAGGTCCTTGAAAAGGTTGGATGTCCACCCACCCTTCTTAGTCTCGTGAAATCATTCCACGAAAACATGCAGGGGACCATTTTATTTGACGGCTCAACATCCCAGTCATTCAGCATCAGCAGCGGAGTAAAGCAGGGATGCGTGCTTGCTCCTACACTCTTTGGTATCTTCTTTGCTGTTCTCTTAAGGCAAGCATTTGGGACTGCCACTGAAGGCATATACCTCCACACAAGATCTGATGGCAAACTTTTTAACCCATCAAGACTCAAGGCAAAGACCAAAATAAGATCAAGATGCGTAAGAGAACTACTTTTTGCAGATGATGCAGCACTGACTACTCATACAGCAGAAGATCTCCAAAGGCTCATAGATCGTTTTGCAGCCGCCTGCAAAGACTTTGGGCTCACCATTAGCCTAAATAAAACACAGGTGATGGAACAAGACGCTGGTGCGCCTCCGTCAATCAAAATCTCTAATTATGAATTGAAAGTCGTCCACGATTTTGTGTATCTGGGATCGACAATATCAGATAATCTTTCATTAGAGACAGAAATCGACAGACGCATTGGAAAGGCAGCCACAACATTTTCCAGGCTAGCTAAAAGAGTTTGGGAGAATAATAGACTAACAGAGCGTACAAAAGCTCAAGTATATAAAGCTTGTGTTGTTAGCACACTACTCTACGGGTCTGAATCCTGGACCCTGTACTCAAGACAGGAAAGGAAGTTGAATTCCTTCCACATAAGATGTCTGAGACGTATCCTGGGCATAACATGGAAAGACCACATAACAAACAAACAGGTGCTTGAAAGAGCAGATATTACCACAGTGCACACCCTCCTCAAGCAGAGACGCCTCCGGTGGTTGGGCCACGTATCTCGAATGGAGGACGAACGTATTCCCAAAGATCTCCTTTACGGAGAACTAGCCACAGGAAAGAGGCCAACCGGAAGACCCCAAATGCGATATAGGGATGTGTGTAAACAAGATATGAAAACCATTGGAATAGATCCAGACACGTGGGAGAGAGTTGCAACAGACAGATGCTCCTGGAGAAGAGATGTACGAAACGGACTGGTGCTCTTTGAGCGCAATCAGATCCAAAAAACTGAGGAGAGACGGCACAGGCTCAAAGAGCAGTCACTTACTGCGGGACTTGCCTCGTCTCACAGATGCGGAAACTGTGACAGAGATTGTCATTCTCGAATTGGACTATACAGTCACCAGCGGTGCTGCCAGGCACCTCCCAAGCGGCACAACTCTATAGTCCTTCAGGACTGAAAGAGGCCTACTACTACTACTACTACTACATAGGGTGTATTTTAATGACTGTGCAGTGTTTGAAAATATTGCCAGTCCAAGTTTTGTATTTACATATTATGTTGCATGAACTTTACAGAGGGTGAAAACAAAACTTGGACGGACAATATTTTCAAATACTGCACAGTCATTAAAAATACATCCTATGCATACAATATCTCCTTCCGTATTTAAGTATTTTAGTTTTCTCAGCTTTTGGGTTTTGTTTACATTATTCGTTGAAATTTATGGATTACTCAGTTGTGATTTTGGTATGTCAGCTTCATAAGTATTCTTGTTTCGCTCTGTGTTTGTGTGTGCGTGTGTGTGTGTGTGTGTGTGTGTGTGTGTGTGTGTGTGTGTGTGTGTGTGTGTGTGTGTGTGAAGGCAAGAACAAACATCACAGCAATCGAGACAATCACATATGTGCTCCGTCCTCATCTTCAACAGCCAGCGATGAATCCCAATTCTAATGGTACCAGTAGAGGTCTGATTATGTGTTCATCTGGCCTTTCCTCGGAGTCCTGAATGTCGGCCAGAACCTCTGCAGCACCGTTGTCTCCAGGTAGTGATCGTCTATCTGTTCTTCTGCATAATAGACACGAGTGCACAGGATCTCCTCCCCCAATCATACCCCAATACCTCAGCGAGCGATGCAGACCCAGCCAATCTGTCCGCTTGCTCGTGACCCACACCACCAGCTTCTGAGTGGGGGGGGGGGGGGGAGAAAATATCCAACAGACGCTCTCTATGTTTGGTTGTTTGCGTGTGTGTGCGAGCGCGCGTTCGTGAGAAAGAGAGAGAGAGAGAGAGAGAGAGAGAGAGAGAGAGAGAGAGTATGTGTATGTGTATATATGCGTGTGTGTGTGTGTGTGTGTGTGTATGTGTGTTTGTGTGTGTGTGTGTGTGTGTGTGTGTGTGTGTGCTTATTTCATTTTGATGGTCATCTCATTCGTACTGTGTGTCCATCGTTACTCGGATACAATCTGGCCAGTGATCGTCTTTTCACTTTTACACCAAAGAATACAAAATAAAATACAAGAAGGAACATCTCAGTCATACAATCGTAATTGCATCAGAAGATGGCGAAATTCAGAAATGTAACTATTTAAAAGAGACACTAGAACCGGTGGAAGTAAGAAGCATTATGATAATGATGAATTACTTCAAGGCAATATTGGTGCTCAAACAAAAGAAAGGTAATAAAAAGAATGAGGACAATTCGATGCAGAACATGGAAATCGCAGTTGAGAGAAAGTAAAAGAATGTTGTCTAAAAAGTAATCCTTCAATTACAAACACCCTATTCATGAAACAAATTAGAATGTTGTACAGTGGGCCTCGCCTATTAGCAACAGCAAGAATCAAACTGACTTCATCCTAATACGACAGAGATGGTGGACAAGCATAACACCCACAAAGACACTTCCAGGTGCAGATTGCCACACAGACCAAGATCTGCATGTTGCAGATTTCTAGATAAAACTGAAAACAATGATGAAAGGAACACGACCAATACGGTTCAATGGGAGCGGTATACCACCCGAGTGCAGAATTATAGCGCAAATTAAATTTGAGGTGTTGATGGCAATACACGAGGGCATGACTCCTCATGAACTAATCAATCAAGAGATGGACTTTCTCATCTCGTCAGCACAAAACATGATATCTAAGAAGGTGAACAAGAAACAGTGATGTATCATTGTGAAATAATCAGGCTAACAGAAAAGAGAAGAAAATTAAAGCAAATATGAGTTATTATAAGTTAGTTGCATAGCTTTTACACTACGTCGCAGTCGACCCCAGCATTTTTTTTTTTTTTTTTTTTTTGCTATTTGTAATTTACTAGGCAATCTTACTTTTAGTAGTTTATCATTGCTTTCTGAATGTCCGATGCTCATACCATTGTATGAAAACCAACACAAAGCGGTCCGCTTCCAAAACGACTGAAGCTGTGTTTCGAACGCGGTATGCGGGATTAGGAATAGCGTTTGTAATAAGAGTAGATTGTACATAATGTTTATTTTTGTAAAATTTCCTTACCATAAGGCGTATGGAGTATATGTTCCTAACCCAACATTTATAGTGAAATATAGGAACTCATAAGATCAATATCCCTTCGGCCGCCTTTACTTCCAAGGACAATTCTTGGTACAACATCATCATTCAGTGTTTTATCGGCTGGTGTGGGCGATCATGCTTCTCCATAAATTGTGATCTCTGACGGGATGGATCAATTCGTGTTGACTCACCTCCGTACCATGTCACAAGACTCAAGAATTTTCTCACGCCGTTTCCTCTATCTCTCTTTCCACATATCTTTCCGGTTGTCACAACATGTTCCAGTTTTTGTCTCCTCATAATGTGGCTAAAAATGATGACTGCTTCTTTCTGATGTTTCTGATAAGTTGTCTTTGCGACTCAGCTTCCCACAAAATGTCCAATTAATTCTCAGCATTCTACTATAAAACTATTTTTTTTTTAAATAACTCAAAGTAATGCAGCTTTGCCTTTGCAAAGCTGCATTACTGAGTGTTATTTTATATTGTTTAGATTTCCACAGCTTTTCCGCAGTTCCACTATTTTTATTCAAAAGTCTTCTATAAAATCACATCTCCAAGACTTCTATGGATTTTTGAGCCTGTTTTCCACTTGTCCAGGATTGGCAGCAGTATGTTAACATTGCAAGAACTCTTTTTCTAACGTTCAAGGACAATGACTTATTGCACAAAATGTTCTTCATGTCATAGAATGCAGTTTTTGCTTGTCCTATTCTGTTCTTTATCTCACTGATGCATCTTCCATCTGATGTTCCATTGGTTAGAATTTCTGCACTTGCCACATAATAATATCATTTACTTTAATTGCACACTTAGGCACAATCTGTTTCTTGTATGTCACCATTACTTCTGTCTTTCTATTATTCACGCTAAGGCCCATTTTTTTTCAGTTTCTGTAACCATTGTATCTATCATGTCCTGTAGTTCCTTCTGACTTGTTGCTACCAAGACGGTGTCATCAGTATAAAGTAAGTTATTTATATTATGTCCGCCAACCAGGATCCTGATATATTTTCTGTAGATCTCATTATTAGGTTCGCTGTACAATGAGAACAAATCCAGAGACATTATACAGCACTGCCTCACGTCCTTCTTTATACACTGATACTGGTATATATCAATATTTAAAAAACTAAAATTATGAAAATTATCAAAGAAAAGGAGGGGTCAAAAATTAACATCATGATGAAATGTTATGTTACTATAACCCCCTCTCTCTCCCCTTCCACCCCCCCCCCCCCCACTTTAGTTTGATTTCTTGATTTCTGATTTTCTCTCTTATTGATACATTGAGTATTCTTCTCAAGAATCTCATTTCTGTTGTAACTTTTCTTTTCTCTTTTTCTGTCGAAAAAGGAGAACCAATGAGTGAACAAAAACAAATCCTAAAAAAGATGGAGGCAGTACTTCGAACAACTTCTCAACATTCCATTAGATGCCACGGGAATTCAGGAAACCTACACAGTTGTCATTGAAGAACTAGAACCAGACATACTGAAAGGAGAAATTGGAGAAGCCGTCAGACTAGCCCCATTGAATAAATCACCAGGACAAGACGAAATATCAAATGAAACTGTGAATGCATAGTGAGAACAAATAGAGGATACTCAGAACCCTTCACCATAATATCTGGAGTACGACAAGGGTGTGTCCTTTCCCTCATCTTATTTATAACCTATATAGACAGAATATGTAAAGAAACCAGCCAAACAGGGACCGTAAGAACACCGCATGGCGAAAAGAACACAGAGGGAGAACCGACGGCAAATGACACCATTAAAGAACTCCTATTTGCGGACGACCAAGCACTAATAGCAAACTCAGAAGCAGGATTACAAGACCATATGAATAATTCTAAACGAAGTGTGTAAGGAACATAATATGAAAATTAGCATAATTAAAACAGAGGTAATGACTATAACCAAGGGCTAAAAAAAACCAACAACAAAGATTCATCTAAAAGAATACCCCGTGAAACAAGTAAGCAGCTTCATGTACTTAGGAGGTATAATATCATCAAATGGCAAATTAGAAGACGAAATCGAAAACAGATGCAATAAGGCAAACCAACTCATTGGACAAATGGCACCAATACTAAAGAATAAACACGTATCAATAGTTACTAAGAAAGCACTTTACAACAAAACCATCCTACCAGCTCTATGCTACCAATGCCAAACCTGGACAATGACAGGGAAAAAAAAATCACAACAACAGAAATTTGATTCCTGATAAGAATACTCAATGTATCAAGAAGAGAGAAAATCAGAAATGAAGAGATCGGGACTAAAGTGTGGGTTATAGCAACGCTAGATTTTATCAGAAGGTAGCAAGTTAAATGGTTTGGCCATGTAACTAGATTAACAACTAAAAGTATACCACAACAAGCAATGATGTACAGATTAAATGGAAGCAGAAGAAGAGGCTGGCCACGTAAACGATGAACAAAGGGAATAGCAGAGTCCATGGCAATCTCGATACAAGAAGTCCATAAACCGGCTGTTTATACTTCACCTCGACACCGAAAGGTACAAGAGGAACAAGATGAGATGAGAAGATAAGATGAGATTTTTTTATCCGTGGTTGAGTTCTTTGACAACGACAATGTGGTATATTTGTGTGTAACTGTATGTGTCTTTCATTTGATGAGCTTCCCACTTCATTCACGTTGCTTCTCTTTGACGCCAGTTCGATTGCCCGTCCACCATTAAAAGTTAGTTGCATGTCCTTTACATGGCGTCGCAATCAAACCCAGCATTTTAGGTGGTTATGATTTTCTAGGAAATTTAGTAGTTTGCCATTGCCTTTTGAACCACCGACGTTCATGAGAACGAAATAAACGTAAAATTTGCTGCTGAATGTATATACCAGACTCGATGTCAGGGAACTGTGAAACACGTTCACTACCCTAAATCCACAGAGCCGGCTGCTCGGTACCCGTCGCTGTTATTTTCGTCACTCTCCCAGGAACAGTTAGGAACCAAAGTTTTATGTGTCTAGATTAACACTTTTCCGTACCATTAACGCGTGACACGGCCAATAATATACTCTCTGAACAACGGTTTATGGTTGGAAACTCCTGCCTGCCAGGTTTTATGACCGCGTATAAATAAAATAAGTCTATGAGCAGTTAGAAACAGTTTCTGCGATGTATCGACTCCAGCCCAAGAATCCAGTGGAAGTCCCTGAGTGATCAGATCGATAGTGTACCTGAAACGCAGTCGTGCATATCCGAGAGTGTTTTTGTGAAGCCCACACTTAACTTAGCTGTTACAAGCAGACGTGTAAACAGTTCTCTAGCTTATAATTCTCTTTGTTGTAGCTGATATTTCCCGTCTATGCAACTATTTATATAGTTAGTTGTAAATGTTCTTTTTTGGGCGTTGCATTCAACCTCAGCATTTATTTACTGTTTGCGATTTACTAGCCAGTTTTATGGTCAGTGGTTTTTCTTTACATTGCGAACGCTCATTTTGAACTCAAGCGTGGTTCATACACACTACTTCCAGTATTGCTGGACTGAATTTTGCGTGTGGATTAGCTTTCTCTATTAACAGTGTCCCTCGTATTTATGCGAACCAACTCCTACTTCAGAGGTGCATGTAATTTACGTCCACAGGTCAAGGACGATAGGTCAACATTTTAGTCCAATTGTCCGTTGAAGGGATTGAACGCCTTACCTCGGCATCAGCACACCGGATGTTTAAAAACACGCGTTCCTATCCATTCGGCCATGTTGACCTACATTCAGAAGTTTATCATTGCTTTCTGACAGCTCAAGCCTCATACCATCGAAATCAACGCATACGCGATCTGCTTGCAAATGGCCTGCGACTAATTTCGAACCGTCGACTTGGTGTGTAGGAGAACTGAAGCTGTGATTTACTAACCCCTAACTACAACCTCGACTTGATGTGTAGGAGAACTGAAGCTGTGATTTATTAACCCCTAACTACAGCCGTCGATTCGGTATATCGGAGAACTGAAGTTGTGATTTACTAACCCCTAACTACAACATCGACTTGATGTGTAGGAGAACTGAAGCTGTGATTTATTAACCCCTAACTACAACCGTCGACACGGTGTGTCGGAGAATTGAAGTTGTGATTCACTAACCCCTAACTACAACCATCGACTCGGTGTGTCGGAGAAGTGAAGCTGTGATTCACTAACCCCTAACTATAACCATCTACTCGGTGTGCCGGAGAAGTGAAGCTGTGATTCACTAACCCCTAACTATAACCGTCTACTCGGTGTGTCGGAGAACTGAAGCTGTGATTCACTAACCCCTAACTATAACCATCTACTCGGTGTGTCGGAGAAGTGAAGCTGTGATTCACTAACCCCTAACTATAACCATCTACTCGGTGTGTCGGAGAAGTGAAGCTGTGATTCACTAACCCCTAACTATAACCGTCTACTCGGTGTGTCGGAGAAGTGAAGCTGTGATTCACTAACCCCTAACTATAACCATCTACTCGGTGTGTCGGAGAAGTGAAGCTGTGATTCACTAACCCCTAACTATAACCATCTACTCAGTGTGTCGGAGAACTGAAGCAGTGATTCACTAACCCCTAACTATAACCATCGACTCTGTGTGTCGGAGAAGTGAAGCTGTGATTCACTAACCCCTAACTACAACCATCGACTCTGTGTGTCGGAGAAGTGAAGCTGTGATTCACTAACCCCTAACTACAACCGTCGACTCTGTGTGTCTGAGAAGTGAAGCTGTGATTCACTAACCCCTAACTACAACCATCGACTCTGTGTGTCGGAGAACTGAAGTTGTGATTCACTAACCCCTAACTATAACCATCGACTCTGTGTGTCCGAGAAGTGAAGCTGTGATTCACTAACCCCTAACTACAACCGTCGACTCTGTGTGTCGGAGAAGTGAAGCTGTGATTCACTAACCTAATTCACTAATTTAATGGATAAAACTGTGCCCAGCCGCTATGTGTGGCTGATTAAGTCATGGGATTATTAATCTGAGCCAGGGATAAACCCTAATATCATTTCTTTTTGAGGTTGAAGAGGGTAGGGGTAATGGTACAATCGAAATCGGAATCTATCCTTGGTGTTATGTTTAGTGACGTGGCAAATAATATTTCCCTGGTGGTTTGTGCGATATCACTTGGTAAATCATCTACCTGTGGTGTTTTGATCAGTTCCGTTAGTAAACCATCCCTCTCCTGTGTTTCTACGAGTTTTATCGCTAAATCATCTAATCCCTAGTGTTTTGTTACAGAAGTACCTGTCATGGAATTACCATTTATTACAATAACAGCCTCAGTGATATAGTGGCCAGTGAATGTCCATACCAAGACAGTGGTATGATTTCAATAATTTTTCCCTCCGATTAAAGCGATTTTGAGAGTCTCCGTGGCGAAGTGGTTAAGCCGTTTGACTCGGGCTCTGAAGGTTGTGGGTTCGATTCCGGGCCGCGTCTTTCGGTTCATGAGTGATTTTTTTTAGACTCTTGTGGGTCGTCGCTGAAGCTACGGAGTTCGTGCTTTGTGCGACGCTTTCCGCGCTACAGAAAGAGACCAAGCCATATGGGATAAAAACCCGGTGCAATGAAGTCGACCCTGTCGACTTTTAAGCGACTTCTAATGCGATTTTCAGATCGAGCCAGTGCAAAATGTTTTTCATTTTAAAATAAATGTCCATGGCCGTTGCTAGACGTTGCGATTAACCCCAGGCTTATATTCTAGGCAAGTTTACATTCAATAGATTGAACGAGACGTCAACGTTTAAGTCCAATTGGTCGGAGTACGGGATGAACTCCTGACCCCGCCATCAACGCATCGGAAGAGCTAGGGCGCTCTTATCATTACGGCGTTATGGAAATTGTTTAAACAGTAAAGACTACGAGCAAGGGAACTGTTCACCCCACACACGAGGGTAAGTTAATAAGTCACAAATGGCTGTAGAAAAATAACAAATTATGATAACAACTTGAAACCAGTTTAGTTTTATACATACATTGTCCCTTTATTTCTCAACATAATTTCCACCAACATTGATGCACTTATCCCATCGTTTTATCTGTCCTCCCAAACCGGCTGCATAGAACTTCACATTCAACTTCGACGTCATTCGTGAAATGTCTCCCGCCAAGGTGGGTTGTCAGTGTTTATGCTGACAAATGTTCGTCCTATAAAGCGGTGCATAGCTGGGTTGAAAACATTACGACGGCGAGTCAATAAGTAAGTCACACAGTTCTGTGGGATGACCGGTAAATGAAAACAAAGCACGCAGTTCTATGCAGCCGGTTTGGGAGTACTGATAAAACGATGGGATAAGTGCATCAATGCTGGTGGAAATTATGTTGAGAAATAAAGTGACAATGTATGTATAAAAATAAACTAGTTTCAAGTTGTTATCACATTTAGTTATTTTTCTACAGCCATTTGTGACTTACTTATTAACTTACCCTCGTAATTATGCCGTGACCTAGTAATTCATGATTGCCTAACATTTCACAGGCCAAAAGCAGATGACTTATCACTACCTTTAAGTATCTATACTATATACAAATAACGCACAACAAAAGGCTTGTGCTGTCCTTATACCATCTCCCACTGGCACATGAAATTGTTCTGTCACATTCACACGAGCCGAACTGTCATTCGTGTTAGATTGCATGACAGCAATAATCGCACGTCTCTCTAGCTGCATCAATCTTCACATGACAACTGTAATCACAGACTGACAGCTGTGATCTTCACGTTAATCAACCGATAAAGTTGTGGCAACGTTGAGCTGCTTGAGCTCAACGTCTATTGCACCATACTATCTTGGCGAAACCATGGCAATTAACTATGTTTGGTAGTAGTCATTGTTTAGGGTTTATATTTTCTCTGGTTTGAAGTTATCCATCCATCCATCCATCCATCCATCCATCCATCCATCCATTCATCTATCTATCTATCTATCTATCTATCTATCTATCTATCTATCTATCTATCTATCTATCTATGTGTGTGTGGGGGGATATGTGTGTGTGTGTGGGGGGGAAGTGTGGGTGTTTGGGTGGGGGTATGCGTTTGGATGGGTTGGGGTGTGTGGGTGTTGGTGGGTAGTGAGATTTGTTTTGGATGGATGTATGGGGGTGAAAGTAGGGGCGTGGGAATGGGTGTGGGGTATGTATGGGTGAAGGATGTGTGTATGGGACGGGTGCGGGGGATGCGTGTGTGGATGGGGGATATGTGTGGGTGGGTGGAGATGTGTGGGTAGTTTGGGGGAAGTATGTGTAGGTGGCTGGGTTGTGTGGGTAGGGGATGTGTGTGGGTGGATTAGGGATGTAAGGGTGGGTGAGGAGAAGTGTATGGTGTGTGGGTGGGAGAGAGTGTGTGATGTGTGGGTGGGGGATTGTGTGATGGGTGCGGGGATGTGTGTATGGGTGGGGGATATGTGTGGGAGAGTAGGGAATGTGTGATGGTTGGGGGAAGCATGTGTGGGTGGTGGGAGTGTGTGGGTGGGGGATGTGTGCATGGATGGGGAATGTGTGGGTGGGGGTATGTGAGTGACTTAGGGATGTGTAGGTGAGTGAGGGATCTGTATGTGTCGGGGCGGGATGCGTGAGGGGGTGGAGGATGTGTGTGGATGGGGGTATGTGTGATCGAGAGATGTTATGTTGGGGGTGGATGGGTGGGGTGTGTGGGTGCGTAGTGGAGGATGTGTGAGAGTGTGTGTTGGTGGATGGGAAGGGAATGTGTGTGTGGGTGGGGAGAGGTGTGTGGTGTGTTCGTTGGTGATATGTGTGTGGTGTATGGGTGGGGGATGTGTGTGTGGGGGGGGGGATTTGTGTGGTGTGTGGATGTGGGTATGTGCGGGGTGGGTGGGTGAGGGTATCTGTGTGGGTGTGGGTGGGGATATTGTGTGGTATGTGGGTGGGGGATATGTGTGTGGTGTGTAGGTGGGGGATGTGTGGTGGTATGTGGGTGTGAGATGTGTGGGTGAGGGATATGTGTGTGCGGTGCGTGGGTTGGGAATATTATGTGGTAGGGGATGTGTTTGATGTGCGGGTGGGGGATGTGTGTGGTGAGGGATATTGGTTATGGCATGTGTGGGTCGGTGAAGGATGTATGTGTGGGTGGTGGGGGTCTGTGTGTGAGTGGATTGGGAATGTATAGGTGGTTAGGGAGATGTGTGTGTGTGGGGGGGGGGGGGAGATGTCAGTTGGTGGGAATTCTGTGTATGGTTTGGGGATGTGTGAGTGGATATGTGGGTTGGTGGGGGTATTGTGTGCGTGGGTGGGGAATATGTGGTCGATGGAGGTGTGGTTGCGGGATGGGTGGTTGGAGGTGTGGGTGGGGAGAGGATGTGTGGGTGGGGGATGGGTGTATGGGTTAGGATGTGTATTTTGGTAGGCTTGGGATGTGTGGGTTAATGGGGGGGGGGTGTTTTTGTGGGTGGCGAGTGTGTTTGGGTTGGGGGAACAGGTGAGGGCAGTGTGTGTGGGTTGGGGATGTGTGGGAGGTGGATGGGTCGGTTGGTGGGGTATGTATGTGTCCCTGGGTGTGTGTGTGTGTGTGTATGTTGGTAGGTCGGGTGTGTGTGTGTGGAGTGATGTGTGGGTAGGTGGGATATGGGCCTCATAACATGGTAATTTGCCTTGTTTATATTTACAACATTCATTTCACAATGTTTTTTTTTTCCTATGTGAATGGTCTTGATGAACGAAAGATGAGTTATTGGAAGGGCCAATGTAAGACGGGCCTACGTGCCCAATTTGTGACCCTTTTAAAATAAAGTTGATTTGATTTGATTCTATCTATCTATCTATCTATCTATCTATCTATCTATCTATCTATATGTCTATCTATCTATCTTTCTATCTATCTATCTATCTATCTATCTATCTATCTATCTATCTATCTATCTATCTGTCTGTCTGTCTGTCTGTCTATACATATATACTCGTGTGTACAGTGATATTCTGACCCCTTGTAATAGATTGACCTTTGTTTTCCAATGTTAAACTCAACTGAATAAAACACAACTGAATAACAAAACAAAACAAAACAAAGAAAACAACAACTGCATAACAATGTATTTGGCAAACGCAGTTCGTGACTTTATCTGCATAGGACGATTAGCATTATCCTTCATTGAAAACCTACGGTCTCAAATGATGCGTTTGCTATAGTTAAAAGACAATTTAAAAGTAATTACATGCAGGAATCATGTCCCATCGTGTTGGGGCCGGCTCTACTGCCACACAGCAAATAAAGCGTCGCATTTGTGCCTGTCGTCATTTGACTGACATAAATCAGGTAACAGGATTCAGACTGACACACACAGGTCATTGTTCAATCTATGTTGAATTTAATATCGGCCTTTAATGAAACAGAGTATTGATTATCGAGGGAGATTTAGGAAGTAGTGGGTCGTTTTTCTAATCAAGTATTTCTGTCCTTGGGCTGATCATGAAGTTTTATAGTATTCCATAGCTTTAATCTAGGGAGACAGTGTTGTGGCTTCCCTTTATCGTACTTGTCGTACACATTCACCTGGTTTTAGCTATCCGCTATCTGTAGCTATCTATGTGTTAGATTGTTAGGATAAGTAAGTATAATACCCAGATGCAGGAGAGAGGCAGAACACATGTTGATGATAATGATATTTTAATTCCTTCTATTCTAGGTCACGATTATGTGTAGGCTACCCACCCTGCCCTTTGTGTTATGTTAAATATTTTTTTTCCTACATGATGATTAACTATCTCCGAACAGATGTAGATCGGAGAAATATTTAACGTAACGAAAAAGGCAATGTGCCAACACCCGTTCCATTCGAGGACAAACTCAATGGGAATGTCAACAAGCTTAAGTTTACTGCTGCTTTCTTTCCATTTATTCATGCTGACGTCCGAATGTAATCGGATTATTATTATTATTATTATTATTATTATTATTATTATTATTATTATTATTATTATTATTATTATTATTATTGGAAATACCACTTGCTAGGGATTAAAATCACCATCTTTTGTCCTGAGAAAAAATTGAACATCATGACTCTTTACCCCTCTTTGTTATCTGATATGTTAATGAAGCTTATGTTGCTACGTCGAGCTCTTAGTTTAGTTGATAAGGGGCTGTATTGATAATGTCAAGGATGCTGTCGACGGAGAATCGAGGCCTACGTTCGCCGTCCGCTCACAGAGGAAAAGACTGACAAGGTCAAACTGAGCTTTAACTAATAATAATAATAATAATAATAATAATAAAATAAGAATAATAATAATAAAATAAGAAAGCCTGTGGTCCAGTGATCAAAAGAAGTGCACCATTGAAAACCTTGACTGGAGAAGTCATCACTGATAAGAAACAGCAGATGGACAGATGGGTAGAGCACTATTTGGAGCTTTACTCAAGTGAGACCAAACTAGCGGATAATGCCCTCAACGCCATAGAGGCTCTACCAACTCTTTACCACCTGGACACACTTCCCACCATAACAGAAGTTAAGTGTGCTATAAATGAACTTGCATCTGGCAAGGCTCCAGGTAAGGATGGGATTCCAATAGAGGTTATCAGGAGTGGGCAAGACACACTCACTATACAGATCCACCAGCTAATAGAGCTATGCTGGCGTGAAGGACAAGTCCCACAGGATTTCAAAGATTCAAGCATCATAACACTGTACAAGAACAAGGGCGATCGGAGCGACTGCAACAACTATAGGGGTATCTCACTTCTGTGTATTGTTGGAAAAGTATTTGCCAGAATTGTTCTGCGCAGACTTCAAGTCCTAGGAGATCAAGTCTACCCCGAATCACAGTGTGGCTTTCGACAGAACCGGTCTACCACTGATATGATATTCTCATTGCGACAAATGCAAGAAAAATGCCGTGAACAGAATCAACCACTGTTTATTGCCTTCATCGACCTCACAAAGGCATTTGATTTGGTCAGTCGTGAGGGTCTGTTCAAGGCACTAAAGAAGATTGGCTGCCCACCAACTCTTCTGTCCATTGTGGAATCGTTCCACACAGGCATGAAGGGTATAATCAAGTTTTATGGTGCAACTTCTGAAGAATTTGAAATCAAGAGTGGAGTTAAGCAAGGTTGTGTACTAGCTCCCACCCTCTTTGGAATATACTTTTCACTTCTACTGAAATATGCATTTCGTGATCAGGATGGTGGTATATACATTCACTCACGCTCAGATGGCGGCCTCTACAATGCTCAGAGATTGAAGGCTAAGACCAAAATTAGGAGGGTACTAATCAGAGAGTTGCTTTTTGCAGATGATGCTGCAGTTACGACCCACTCTGAGGAAGAATTGCAATGTCTACTATCTGCATTCTCCAATGCTTGTTCTGAATTTGGTTTAACAATTAGCAAAAAGAAGACACAGATTATGTCACAAGGTGCACATGGGGTACCATCAATCTTTATTGACGACGCCGAACTAGAGTTAGTAGACCATTTTACATATCTAGGATCGGTGGTAAATAGCAAATTATCCCTAGATCAGGAAATCAACATCCGGATTGGTAAGGCAGCAACAACAATGAACAGGTTAAGAAAAAGAGTTTGGGAGAACAGGAAGCTTACTGCCAAAACAAAAGTCCTTGTCTATCAAGCCTGTGTCCTTAGTACTCTTCTCTATGGCAGTGAAACCTGGACAACTTACTCACACCAAGAGAACAATTTAAACAGCTTTCATATGCGGTGTCTGCGAAGAATTCTTGGTATTAAGTGGCAAGACAAAATCACAAATACTGAAGTATTGGAAAGATCAGGTTGTGTGACAGTTTATTCCATGCTCAGTCTTCGTAGACTTAGATGGATAGGACATCTTAGGCGGATGGATGATGGTAGAATACCAAAGGATATCTTTTTTGGTGAATTACAGATGGGTAAGAGATCTCAGGGTCGGCCTCTACTACGATACAAAGATGTGTGTAAGCGGGACATGATTGATACAGGCATTGATAATGCACATTGGGAGCAAGTCGCCGCTGAACGTGTTGCATGGAGGGCAAATATCAGAAATGGAATAAAGTCAAAGGAGAAAATTATTGCAGAAAAGTCACACACCAAGCGTTTGAGACGTAAGATGGTGCATGATGGTGGAAATGACCACGTGTTCACATGCACCCACTGTGAACGGACATTTACAGCGCAAATTGGCCTTATCAGTCACACTCGCTACCGCCATAGTTAAAAGTTATTATGCCTTTTTAAAGCACAAACTATCGTCTGTCAAGACGGCAAGGTGCCAATGGAATAATAATAATAATAATAATAATAATAATAATAATAATAATAACAGTTTATGTCAGGTCTTAGTCAGATATGACTGAGCTACCGTATGACAGTAGACGGTACTATCTGCTTTCTGTCAGCGCCGAACGTTGGGCGGCGCTTACCAAACCCGACACTCCACATTGTGCCAACGGATTCGGGCGGAAGAGCGCAATTGGGAGGGTACTAGCCTTATCCTGGTGCGAGGAAATGCAACCCAAAGACAAAATAAGTCCTGGCAGATCAGACCAGACCCTAAGCCTTGGTTGGCAGCTGGTCTAGGATCGAAGCTCGGACAGGCGGACAGTTAGAGCATTGCTTTGCTGATCCGGCAGCTTCTGCAGCTTGTCTTGTTCCAGATGTATAGGTGTTAACTTTCCTCTGGAGTGAACTAGGCAGGCCGAGAGAGGGATCATGCTGCATGGGCAACACATGGTTTCTTTATTTTAACCCAGGCTTTGTGCTATAGAGAGGCAATAACTCCGTCCCTGGTCTTAACCAGTCTCGGAATCAAAGCGAGAGGCAACTGTTACGGGTTATAAGTCCTTGTCAGTTGGCGTAGACATGGGGCGCCACGCGTTGCCTCTGACGGTGGGAGACACTTACAGGTGTCACTGATCAGCTACCGCCCGCCTCAAGCTGGGCAGCCCCCGGCCAATTGGGTGCTGATCCGCCACAGCCTGCCTGCTTCAATGGGTGCTTGGGGCTAGGACAAAATCTGAATCGCAGGCTGTAAAACCAATGCACCAGGTACTAATAAAAAGAATAATAGAAACCTCAAGCTACGGCTTGCAACCTTGAATGTGAGAACCATGTGTCCAGGATTTTCCACTGACTTGACAAATATTGACGATGTGAGAAAAACGGCTGTGATTGATGCTGAACTCAATCATCTTAACATTGATATTGCTGGCCTGCAGGAGACTCGCCTCGATGAGGAAGGGTCACTCAGGGAAAACAATTACACCTTTTTTTGGAAGGGAAGAGGGCAGGCAGAAAAAAAGCAACATGGTGTGGGCTTTGCAGTGAAGAATTCGCTACTGGGAATGATTGATATCCCAGCTGTAGGTAATGAAAGATTATTATCATTGCGCTTGGCAACCTCTTGTGAATTTGCCACCATTCCCACTGCATATGCACCGACACTCGCTTCCTCTGATGATGTGAAGGATACGTTCTATGAGCAGCTAGACTCTGCGATCAAGGCAGTTCCAAAATCCGACTACATTTATATGCTCGGTGATTTCAATGCTCGTGTGGGCAAGGACTCAAGTTCATGGCCAGTGTGCCTTGGAAAATACAACATCGGTCGCATGAATGATAATGGGCAAAGGCTGCTGGAGCATTGCACTAGAAATGACCTATGTATTACAAACTCCTTTTTTAAAACAAAAGAGATGCATAAGTCACATGGAAACATCCGAGATCCGGCCATTGGCATCAGCTGGACTTCATTATCACACGGAGACAACATCTGAACCATACATCATTAACTAGAAGTTACCACAGTGCTGACTGTGATACAGATCATTCTTTGGTTGTTGCAAGGGTTAGACTGAGACCAAAGAGAATCTACACAGCTAAACACAAGTCTAGCCCCAGGATTAATATTATTAACACTCACGATCCTGGAAAGTGCTTTGAATTTCAACAGCAACTTGAAGACGCTTTCAATGATACATCAGAAAATTGTATAGTAAATGATAAATGGAGTAAACTTAAGGAAACTATTTATAAAACAGCTGTAGGGGTTCACGGCACTGTGGATCATAAGAGGCAGGACTGGTTTGCGCCAAACAGCCAGATACTGCAGCCCTTGATTGATAAAAAGAAGATAGCTCTCTTAAGAAACAAGGAAAGACCAACGCGTAACACTCTGAGTGAGCTGAAGCAAGCGAGAAAGGATGTACAAAAGGCTGCCAGGCAGTGTGCGAATGACTATTGGATCAAGTTATGTGAGTCCATTCAAATCGCAAGTGATAAGGGAAACATCAGAAGCATGTATGAAGGGATAAAGAAAGCCTGTGGTCCAATGATCAAAAGAAGTGCACCGCTGAAAACCTTGACTGGAGAAATCATCACTGATAAGAAACAGCAGATGGATAGATGGGTCGAGCACTATTTTGAGCTTTACTCAAGTGAGACCAAGCTAGCGGATGATGCCCTCAACGCCATAGAGGCCCTACCAACTCTTGACCACCTGGACACACTTCCCACTATAACAGAAGTTAAGTGTGCTATAAATGAGCTTGCATCTGGCAAGGCTCCAGGTAAGGATGGGATTCCAATAGAGGTAATCAGGAGTGGGCAAGACACACTCACTCTACAGATCCACCAGCTAATAGAGCTATGCTGACGAGAAGGACAAGTCCCACAGGATTTCAAAGATTCAAACATCATAACGCTGTACAAGAACAAGGGAGATCGGAGCGACTGTAACAACTATAGGGGTATCTCACTTCCGTGTAATGTTGGGAAATTATTTGCCAGAATTGTCCTGCACAGACTTCAAGTCCTGGGAGATCAAGTCTACCCCGAATCACAGTTCGGCTTCTCAATGCGACAGATGCAAGAAAAATGCCGGGAACAAAATCAGCCACTGTTTATTGCCTTCATCGACCTCACAAAGGCATTCGATTTGGTCAGTCGTGAGGGTCTGTTCAAAGCACTAAAGAAGATTGGCTGCCCACCAACTCTTCTGTCCATTGTGGAATCGTTCCACACAGGCATGAAGGGTATAATCAAGTTTGATGGCTCAACTTCAGAAGAGTTTGAAATCAAGAGTGGAGTTAAGCAAGGTTGTGTACTATCCCCCTCCCTGTTTGGGATATACTTTTCACTTCTACTGAAATATGCCTTTCGTGATCAGGATGACGGTATATACATTCACTCACGCTCAGATGGTGGCCTCTATAATGCTCAGAAATTGAAGGCCAAGACCAAAATTAGCAGGGTACTAATCAGAGAGTTGCTTTTTGCGGATGCTGCTGCGATCACGACCCACTCTGGGGAAGAATTACAACATCTACTATCTACATTCTCCAATGCTTGTTCTGAATTTGGTTTAACAATTAACAAAAAGAAGACACAGATTATGTCACAAGGTGCACATGGTGTACCATCAATCTATATTGACGACGCCGAACTGGAGATAGTAGACCATTTTACATATCTAGGATCAGAGGTAAATAGTAAATTATCCCTCGATCAGGAAATCAACATCAGGATTGGCAAGGTAGCAGCAACAATGAACATGTTAGCAAAAAGAGTCTGGGAGAACAGGAAGCTTACTGCCAAAACAAAAGTCCTCGTCTACCAAGCCTGTGTCCTTAGTACTCTTCTTTATGGCAGTGAAACCTGGACAACTTACTCACGCCAAGAGAAACGTTTAAACAGCTTTCATATGCGGTGTCTGCGAAGAATACTTGGTATTAAGTGGCAAGACAAAATCACAAAATACTGAAGTATTGGAAAGATCAGGTTGTGTGACGGTGTATCCCATGCTCAGTCTTCGTAGACTTAGATGGATAGGACACGTTAGGAGGATGGATGATGGTAGAATACCAAAGGACATCTTTTTTGGTGAATTACAGACGGGTAGGAGATCTCAGGGTCGGCCTCTACTACGATACAAAGATGTGTGTAAGCGGGACATGATTGATACAGGCATTGATAATGCACATTGGGAGCACGTCGCCGCTGAACGTGTTGCATGGAGGGCAACTATCAGAAATGGAATAAAGACAAAGGAGAAAATGATTGCAGATAAAGCACACACAGAGCGTGAGAGACGTAGGATGGTGCAAAATGGTGGAAATGACCATGTTTTCACATGCACCTACTGTGGGCAAACATTTGCAGCAAGAATTGGCCTTACCAGCCACACTCGCCACCGCCATGGATCGTAGTTATTAAGCCTTTTTGAAGCACAATGTACCAAACTATCGTCTGTCAAGACGGAAAGGTACCAATGAATGAATAACAGTTTGCATAAGAATGAGTTAAAATAATAACTAATTAGGATTGGGAGTTAAAGTATAATCTATGTTAGAAATATCTAACGTCATAACCAGGGCAGTGTGGGTACACAAGACTGACCAGGCATTGAGGACTACATAATGTGATGGCCCCATAATATGACACATCCATAGCAGGTTTATGCTGTGGGAAATGTTGTGCTGTGTGTTGCTAATATTATGTGTGTGTGTGTGTGTGTGTGTGTGTGTGTGCATGCGCATGCGTGCGTGTATGTGTCTGTATCTGTGCGTGCGTGCTAGTATGTGTGTGTGTGCGTGCCTGCGTGTGTTTGTCAGTGTGCGTGCGTGTGTATGTGTGAGTGTATGTGTGTCTCTCTGTGTGCGTTCTTGCGTGTATGTGTGTGCGTGTGTATGTGTCAGTGTGTGTGTGTGTGTGTGTGTGTGTATGTGTATATGTGTGTTTGTCAGTGTGCGTGAGTGAGTATTTGTGTGTGTCTGTCTGTCTGTATGCGTGCTTGCGTGTATGTGTGTGCGTGTGTGTGTCAGTGTGTGTGTGTGTGTGTGTGTGTGTGTGTGTGTGTGTGATGGGAACTATATCATATACGATATTGACCAGATCACTCACCGAGTACCGATTGGTCCATACAAACATGGTGCTACAGCTATTTGTCAAATACACAACGAGACGACATTTTACTGACTACTTCTTTTGTTACCGGCTCCGTGACGAAGGATTTACGGACGCAGTTCTTAATCCCGTATACCCGAGTTCGAAACACATCTGCGTGCTATTTGGCAGCAGACCGCCTCGCGTTTTTTTCCCCCTGAAAATGTTGTATGAGTGACGGTCGTTCAAAAAGCAATAACTACTGAACGTAACCTTACCAAGAAATCACGAACCGCCATAAAAGGCTGAGGTTGACTGCGACGTTATGTAAAGGATATGCAACTAACTTTTTTTTTAAACTTCTTCTGTTAGTTAAAATTAGTTGCATGTACTTAACAGTACGTCGCATTTAACTCCAGCATATTTTACCTGTTTGTGATATTTACTAAACACATTTTACGTTTAGTAATGAGAAATTGTTTTCTGAGCATATACTCCAACACATGTTTTGTCTTGTCCTTGTGATGTTATGTGTTTGTTAATTTTTTTAATTTTTTATTAAAACACGTAGTTGTTAATATCTTGATGTTTGTGTTCTTCTCTGTGAATGATACTCTGAACATTCTTTTCAGAAACCATTTCTCACCTGTCTTCAGTCCTGCCATCATTTCGGAGACAAAAACAAGTTAACATAAAGACAGTAAAATAAATTAACAAAATGATACATATTGTGACATAGTGGTTAGCGCGCTTGCGTTATAACACAGTTTCCTGGGTTTAATCTCCATCAGAGGCAGGGCTATCTTTTAACGCACATGCCACTGGTATCTACCCAGCTTCTTAACACTTGGTCATTCATTCAGTAGCATGTCCTTTGCAGAACCTCGCTCCCATAACAAACTTCCGGAAAACCTCTCGATCATAAGCAAGATGTCCCACTTCCGATACACCCATATGGAGATCATCCGCCTCATCCTGCATCCATCTTATCTTTGGCCTTCCTCTTCCTCTTATCCCATTATTTTATCATATTACTGTTCTCTCCAAACTTTCGTGACGTTTCAAGTGACAAAAATATTTCAATTTTCTTTGTTTTGTCGTCTATAATAGCCAACCCGCTTCTATATTCAGCTCTTGAAGTATGGATGCATTTGTTCTGTTCTTTACCCAAGATATTCTTAGAACTCGTCTATAACATTTATATTCAAAGGCATTTAAGTGCTGTTTAGCTTATTTAGTAAGTGTCCAGGTCTCACAGGCGTATGTTGTTATGGGAAAGATGCATGCTCTTAACAATCTAATTTTTGTAGTTATATCTGTCCCTCTCCACAATTTATTTAGTGGTTTTAATCTTTGAAGAGCAATAAACATTGGTCTTTTAATTGCTTTCATTGTTGGTAATCAATGACCCAAGATATTTGAAATGTTTCACCGCCTCCAATTTTTCCTCATTAACATGTAGTTTTATCTGTGTGCATTATCTTTGTTTTTTGCTAAGTTAAGATATAAGTTGTGATTTTCACTATTCAATTGGGTTGATGTTATCAGGTTTTTAACACTGGGTACCATAGAATTTTCAGAGTTTTCTGGGAATTGTCTGTGAAAGAAGTTCGGTGAGAAAGGGAACTGTTCACCGTACCTCGCATGTGTGTCCTAGAAATTCTTAAGGCCTACCCCTTTCCATCCCCAACAGCAGCCTCGGCTATGGACCTACATTTTTACATACCTACGACGTAAATGTGAAGACAAGGGGACTTACCTCGACAGATCAGCAGCAGGAAAGGTAAAGATATCCATAGCCGTGGCCTGTGTGTCATGACGAACGTCGGATCAACGAATGCTGCCTGTAGCGATATGTCCGCATAAAGATCATACAACATGCACCAGCACGTAAGGCACGCCAGTTATGACTGCCCGCTCTGCGGAGAAGTGGTTGCCCGTGTGTGTTTCCACAAACTGGCGGGTAATTAAAGTAACGGTGTAAACCCATACATTTATACAACGGCCGAGTTGTTCCACTAGCAGCCCGCGGGCCGTATGCGACCCGCGACGTCAGATGTTATTGTTCCGCTGAGACCAACAAAACGAGACACAAAATAGGAAGTAAATATACAATTAGTTAGATCTAGTTCACATACGAAATACACATAGAATTTTGATTTGGTTTTGTTTCAAAACGTCTTTACTCACGAATACCACCTTAAGTGATCCATTCTCCTGCCACAAATCACATCAGGAGATTCTTAACACAGCGCA
>OY992887.1:48268357-48275857 GCA_963921405.1 Cepaea hortensis | reverse complement strand
GAGAAGTGGCCACATTAAACGTCACACTGGCTTTGATAGAACACTAATGGAATTCATGGTTCCTGTAAGAGCGGGCAGGGTTCGTCCAGCCCAAAGATGAACACGTAATAGTAAAGACACCTTGGGAATACAAGTGTACGAGGTAGGCGTACTGGCAACGGATCGAGAATCTTTCCGGCTGGTTGTGTTGTGAGAGACATTCTGCCAGAGGGACCTGACATATGCAGAAGATCAGCAGAAATTAGAGGACAAATGACTCCGTGTTCAAATGACTTCAAACCGTCTCTTTCGGACTGACTTTATGACAAAAGCAGTATACTATTGTGTAAGGCGAATAGCTAATGTCGCTATTTCACATGCCACCACCACCATCACCATCACCACCACCACCACCACCACCGCCACCGCCACTCGCTACCCGCAACCTGCCAACCGCCGCCGCAGCCACAGCCGTAGCAGCAGCAGCAGCCGTTCATTTCTTTCCACACATCTCCAACCTTGGAGGTCTGGATCAGCTCTGCTAATGATACCTCTCCATGTCACCGTCTGAATCCAATATAACATGATTTCTCTCGGCCCTGCACTGTCTCCGTGTCCACTGCCTCCGTGTCCACTGATCTGTCCGATGTTTTCCAGTGCCTCTCTTCTCACCACATGACTAAAGAATACTGTTTGCCGTTTTCTTATATAACTGTATATAATGTTCAGATGTCATTAGCCTCTTCGAGACAATCTTTGTTAGTTACTCTGGCAGTCCAAGGTATTCACAACATTCGTCTCAGGAACCACATCTCCGTTGCTTCCAAGCTCTTCCTTATTTGTTCGCTTACCATCTATAATTCACTGCCATACAGCAAAACAGGTTATATGTAACATTTCAGTACTCTCTTTCTGACTTTCAATGTTAATGATTTATTGCAAAAAATACTTTTCATTTTCCCAAAATTGAGCTTTCCCCTGGCCTATCTCTACATCTGTGTCACGCTTCTTCTATCTGATGTTATGAATATCAGTTGGTTATCCTTTGAGGTCACTAAGACAGTCCATAAATAAATACGCACCCGTTGTTTGGCGCTCATGGAAGTAGGGGTAATAATTAGAGAATAGAGGACGCACTAGATTGAAAGCCATAGTTCCCGACCGGGATTCGAACCTGTCACCTCCAAATGACGACAGAGCTTCGCTGCAGTAACAAGTGTACTTCAACGCATGACCAACCGTTGTCCGTGCATAATAAGTTCTCATGTTCATAATCTGCAGATTATTTGATCAATATTCATTATGTACTCCTTCGTATCTTTACTGTATATGCGTGCTTCAGTTTTCTTTACTTACATATTATAAGTTTGTCACGTACGTTTGTTATACGTGCCTTAAGTGTATTTGTACATGTTTCTTATGCGTTGTGGCATTGTTTGGTTTCATTCTGCTTTGGGTTTATTAATCCCACGTTGGGGATTTCTTTGTTGTGTGTATTTCTGAAGCTTGTCGGCTCTGTTCACTTCAGTGTATACTATGCTTTGTTAGAACACATTTACCTATAAACTATTCTGACTCTTTACTATCAGTTGACGTTGTTTTCTAAAACAATCTTTCCTAGTGTATTGCAAAAGAACTAGTGGTGTGCCTCTAAATATTACAATCAAGAATATTTTTCTATCAAGTATATTTTCCTGTCATGATTATTTTCCTATCAATAATGTTTTCCTATTACGAATATTTTCCTATGAATAATGTGTACACACCCAAATTACAGTGCAGGTTTGTTTATTGAATACAATGTTATTTATATGCAAACAGTCCCCAGTCAATTTGTTGTAATTATGTTATTAGAAATGCTAAGCTGAAGATCTATCAATCAGCTAATGTTACCACGGCAATAATGACATAAGGGCACTTAAGCTAGTCTTAAGTGTTAAGCTGTGCCGCTGTAGCCTGTTATCTTTGTCTTATATTACGTATTACCGCCCAATCAATTAAGTTCAGTGCGCCGCGGTTGCCCCCTGTGTATCCCTTCTATAGATGTTCCCGTTCCCTCTGCAATAGATCCCTCGATGCACAGCGACTGTCATGTTGGTGTCGATTTTACGTCCAATCGTGCGCTTGGTGTGTAACTTTGTTTCAGACCACCTTCAATCATGCCTGTTGCATCCTAATTATTGATTTTGATTACTTAGTTCAAAATCTTAATCTCAGTCCAACAATCTAAGAGTGTTGATAATTTCGGCTAGACCCATTGCTGTGACGGGCTAATATAGTGCCAGTACCTGCCAGTCTATTACGGCTCTGTGGCGATGGCGTTGTGGACGCAATTCGTAATCCCACATGCCGCGTTCAAAACACGTCTGCAGGCGATTTGGAAGCAGACCGCCTTTGGTTGGTTTTTATACAATGGTATAGTGCCGGTCGTTCAGAAAGCAGTGGCGAACTACTGAACGTAAACTTGCCAAGAAATCACAAACAACCGAAAAATGTTGGTGTTGACTGCGACGTCCTGTAAAGGATATGCAACAAACATGTTTAACCTGTCAGTCTATGGAGTCGCGGTAATGTAGTGTCCAGCATGCTTACCTACCTGGTCAGTGGTCCTGTGTTCGAATCCCACTGAGGCCGATGTTTTAAATTGACTCGTTCCCTCAAGTCGACCGATCCTAAACTTGGCACGAGGAAATGTCCTATGAAGTAAGGGTGGTCGACACATTATGCAACGAGTGCCGATTGGTCTATACAGATATGGAGGTAGCACCATATACCTAATACATGAAGGGTCCTTTACATACCAGTCCGTCTGTTCATTCATTGCTCAGACGTCCATACATCCCAATACAATTCTACAAATTGTGGGCATGTGCAAGCATTCATACCATTTATGTGTTCGAAAACTGTCCCATCGTTTCCCATCACCCCCTTTGGATAACGTTGTACAAAAGCCTAGGTGTAGTTTTGCAAGTGAAGTCAATACTGACGATATGCAGCAATGCAAGACTAGACAACAAACGGGCATCCATACCACAGGCAGTGGGATAAGACTGAATTTGACTTACAAACTAATGTAATGTATATAAAGTGTTGGCCAATCCTACGATAGCCCAGCGACATGGTTCCCCATAAACAATGACATTATAAATCATATACGCTTATTGTAAACTATGTGGGGATGAGACTGGCAGAACTACCGCGAGGAAAGACTTCATGGTTACATTTGACTGCAGTCTTTGCTTAAAATACGACGATGAGCATGTCATAAGCACAGCTCGCACAGATCTGGCAACAATGAGATCCAGGGCGGCCGCCAACACAGAACAACAAATGTTTGTATGCTGTACCAAGTGTTAATTTAGTTAGTTTAGTTTAGTCGACGGATCAACATCACGGCACACGGGTGTATCCCATAAGTGCTCCGTTCTGCTCCTAACTCAAGCCGGAGTCCGGAGAATCTCAGCTCAGTGCACGAACTCCGCAGCACCGGGGAGGATCCTGAAATACTTTGGGTAGATTTTTAACACGAAATTTTGCTCGGGCAGCGCCGTTAGGCCGGTCTCTCTGGCCGAGGGGTTACAACACTTTCTCCATAATCCCGTTTATCACGCAGAGTCTCGTAGCGGGCGAGAACTGGGAGCGGTTCGTCCCCCGCTGGTGACTTGCGAGATAACTGAGCCGGCCGCTCAGAAAGCAATGGCAAACTACTGAGCGTAATCTTGCCAAGAAAGATCTTGCAAGAAAGATCTTGCATCTTGCTGAAAGATTCTGCTGTTGACAGCGATGTCCTGTAAAGGATATGCGGGGGGGGGGGGGGAAGAAGCGCCGTTAGGCTACTCTTTTTCGATTTCCAACTGTCAAGCGATTTTTTTACGTGCGCAACAATACACACGGGCGTCCGATCTCACTACACAGAGACCAGGGGAAATATTGTTACTAGAAGTCCACGTGAAAAAATCCTGGCCCTCACCGGGGCTTGAACCCGGGACCTCCAGCACTCGTGGCGGACACCATACCTCGAGACCAACAATTATTGCTTCGTTCAATCAAGGAATATGCCCTGGCCATCCTCACTGCCCGCCAGACGCAAACTGAAAAACCAGAAACAATACAACGTAAAGCTACGGGCATCATCTTTTGATGATTTAGAGATACTCCATTTGTGGTGGTTCGATTTATCATGATTTCCTAAATATGGGGCATAGAATTAGGTTGTCTCTAAGTGTCACAACCTCTGCAGGAAACACTGAAGACAGAAATAGGAAACAGGTTAAAGAGGGGTTAGTCATGGGCAGATCGACCTGAAGACATTGTCCACCCAGAAGGTGAGCTCATGAATATTGATTTCCAGGGGGAATACGATCACCAATGCCGCCTCCATTTGAAGACCCTTTTTTCTGTCATTGTCACATTATATTTGAGGTACAGAGTTGAATCCTGTTGCGGTGGATGAAAGTGCCATATAAACACATACAGGTCAGTTATTGGGTATCACATGTGTGCATGAGATGTCTCAGCACTATTACCTGGAAAAATTGCGAAGGAAGCCAACCTGTATTCGTTATGACCACAAACAACATGATAATGACAGTTTTAACGGCATCCTCGTCACCCTCTTTTATATACTGTATGCTAAATTTATTATACATACAAAATACCAAGTGTTCTAGCCAGCATAAAATCAGTTGGGAACTGTTGTTCTATATACTAATGCATGCTGTGTGACGGTGGTGATCCTGACTGACCACAGCCTTCTGTCTCGTGTGCTGCCAATCATGTCTGATTCCAATGTTCAACCATGCTATAATATCAAACTGTCTAGCATCTTCTCCAACTTGCCTGTTGTAATGACACACTCCGCTCTCCCCTTCTCATAATATGTCCAATGAATACGGACTGATTTCTCCTGATGCGTGTAATCAGTTATCTCTCAGAGTTAACTTCGTTTAGTATATCTCCATTTCTCTTTCTATCTGTCCACGGTTTTCTTCTATAAATCCACACCTCTGCAGCACTTCTGCATAATATACAACATTAATTTGAAGCTAATACACCTCTCTACATCGTATATATGAAAGATTAAACGAATGTTTCAAAGATGTTACGTACTGAATGTTTGCCCGGGAAGGTTAACCCGGTCAACAAATGCCCGCAGAAGTCGGATGTGTCGGCCTAACGGCGCAAGGACGCAGCTCTGCTGTGAACAGGCACAACGCAATCATGTCCGAAAAAAAAAACTCCGGATGAACGCAGCAGAAGAAGAAGAATGTTTGAGGACTTGGATTTATGTAGGGTTATGAAACTGCAGCTGCCAATATTGTCTTCTGACGTTGCTACTTCTCATGAAGGGTTATAAACTTCATGATCTACCGTCTATCGTGTGATTGGCACTCGAGTGCCCTGGGGAAGGATCATTTGCGGTTTTATGAGCATTCGTCAGCACTCCAGCACTTTACCTCTGTGTTCCCAACCCCGTGTTCAAGAATTGTTTGGTTCTTCACATATCGACCTGTACGTTTCCAGTGTCCGTTATTGTATTGTGTGGGTTTTGGCTGTTCTCCATTGTTAGCCGTACGTGTATTGTGTGTTTGTTTTTGTGGCTTGACGTTGGCATATTCAGTTTTCTAATTGGTTTCAGCTCGGCATGTTGCGTTCATTTCACTTATAGGGTCATTTTCATCGAGGCACGATGCTACTTGTAATAGCACGAAACATACGTACTAAGGTAATAATTGACACTTACAGAAGACCATACAGAAATAGAAAGAGATGACACAGCAGACAAGAGAACCAGTTTAAAGATGCAGACACACCATAAATCGAACATGTCACGTCTAGTTGAGGACAGCTTCTTGCTGAAGGAACAAGTGTAGTTGGATGAGCCGGCATCTAGATACCACTATAGTAGCCATGTTAGTAACATTTTCTAAATTGCTTTTTAATTATATAACCTACCTGCATAGTTGGATACCTCTTCAAAAAAAAAAATCCAACGGTACCTTATTCAAGTCTGTAGGTCATTTCTTAGCCGAGATATTAATGTTTGTGTGTCAGTTTATCATTTAATATAAACATATTAAAATAAATTATTTCACCCTTTCACAAAGTGTGACCTACCTACGCACTCACACAACTGTTGGTTACACTGACGCCAATGGATATCCACCGCCGCTATGTAACTCAAGGACAGATAACTGATGCCAGTTTATATATGGACAATCTGGGTTTTCTTGAATGGGTTCGTGGGATTAAACCCAACCTAGGATTGCTAGCAGCTGGGATTGACGACAGTTTAACTGACAGTAAACAGTTAGAAAATGCTAGGGTTGGTTGCAACGCCCTGTAAAGGAAATACACCCAACTTTTTAAAAATGCAATCCAGACTAACAGGCGGTAGCGAGTTGGCAAGACAAAAAAATAACAAACGGTTTTACAGACGCTGAACGCAGTACGCGTGGAGGTTAAGTAATGTTTAGTCAGTGATCTGCTTGCCCAGAGAGGACTTGAAGATGGTGTAGTCAGTAGTCGTTAGTAGCGGTTCCAACTTCAAGGCAAACGGTTGCCCCATTATGCTCCTTTCCTGTGCCAGTGAATATCACACACAATGCTCCTCACTGCCCCATGTGAAATCTTAAACAGACAGAAGTCTCGACAAATCAACAGACCGCACAGGTATACTATGCATAATGCCGCTGCCAGAATGCCAACACAAAAGTGCGCCACGTAAAATACAGTTCGTCGTCGATGGAAGCGGCAGTCACTAGAAAATCAGTAACCACACATTACTACATAAGGCAAACCAGTTAGTTCAGATGCCGGCCGGTTGGCAGTCATTTGTCAGAACATGCAGCTCGCGCTACAAACAACCGCGGACAGATGAAAAAGCACTTCACGCGAAATTCACAGCTCACAGTGTCGCTCCACACACTCAGCTCAATAGCATGGCGACGAAACCATGCACTACAAGTGACTATCCATTGTTTATAAATATATAATGTCTGTAACTATGCTGTAGAATGTGTGTCACGAGGAAAGCTAGCAGTGGTTATACCAGGTGTCGCTGAGTTTATGACTTGAACAGAAGTCGAACATTGCGAGTTACTGCCTCTACACTGTTTGTACGACACTGGCCCATTTCCCACATTAATAGAACTCTAGTAATTATGTCATGTTGTAACCCAGAACATCGTTAAATCTTCGAACCGAAGAATCGTACCACGGAGTGCAAATTGAGTATATACCACCACCACCACCACCACCACCACCACCACCACCACCACCACCACCACCACCACCACCACCACCACCACCCACCACCACCACCACCACCACCACCACCACCACCACCACCACCACCACCACCACCACCACCACCACCACCACCACACCACCCCACCACCACCACCACCACCACCACCACCACCACCACCACCACCACCACCACCACCACCACCACCACCACCACCACCACCACCACCACCACCACCACCACCACCACCACCACCACCACCACCACCACCA